>JAFMPE010068867.1:0-14170 GCA_024759925.1 Ficus religiosa
CTTACCCATAACCTTTTTTTTTTTTTTCCTTGCCCCCTTGTCTAGTGGGTAATTTACCCACTAGGTGGGGGTTGCACCAGCACTCCCACTAAGTCTTTTTTTTTTTTTTTAAGATAATAGTAGGATTATTAAATTTAATTTAATAGATAAATCTTGATATGGTATAAAATTCACTTCTTTAAATTACAAAATTATGATTATTCATTCATTATATAAATAATGAATTTTTACACACAATATTTTTACAAAATCTCAATTGAAAAAGAAAATGGGAGTAACATTATAGATATATTTTCTCATTTAAATAGAAAAACTCAACATTGTTAAATCATCGACATCATCACATTGATGATACATATACAATCATTCATGTTCTTGAAATTTGATATTTATCAAAATAATTCATTAGAAGTGTATTGATAAAGGAAAACTATATAATAATAGTTCGTAAATCGAGTTTATGAATTTCTAGGATATCACAACCATGTAGCATGAAAAAATGAAATAAAATCAATTGTTTTAGGTAGATTGGTGGTCATGTATCTTTTATAAGAAAACTTATGTGATCGCGTTTTTATTCTATCTAGAGTTGAAGACATGAACAGAATTAGATGTCTAAATGGCCATGGTCCCGAAAGAAACAGGGCAACCACACAAAAGATTCTAATAACGGAATCGCAAATGTGACAAATCAAGATGATCAGCCAGCTATGGAGAATTATTTGTAGAAACCTGACTTTCTTTTTCACCATTTTCGTCGTCTTCTATTAATTTCATTTGTCCCACTTTTTGTCTCTTATTTTTCATCTTCCGGTTTACCCAGTGAAAGGCAGACCAACAAGGAACGCAATGCAGTCTCAAAAAGCAAAAGCTATGATTTCTCCAATTTTCTATAGGTGTATATTTCTGTTTTCTCTCTCTAGCTTTCTTTATTGTACTGAACTTATACATATCTTGTTCCGTCTTCTTTGCTCTTGTTCAATTACATGCAACAACTAATTTCACAAATGTTAATGCTTTTAAGTCAGGAGCTAGGTCTACTCTTCTTCTTCACCTTGGACCTCTTTTAAATATAAACCGAATAATCCCCTTCTGATCCCTTTGAAGGTAAGCTGATTTACTATTTGAGTTCGTTGTTGTGACTGTTAAAAGCTAAAACTTTTGAGTTGATCTTTCAAAGAAGTAATTAAAAATAAAAAATAAAAAACTTGTTCAGTATTTTAATTTGGGGATCAGGAAGCTTTGCCTGGCTTTAAAGTTGAAGGCTTTAAAAGAGTTGATTTTGAAGATTGTCCTTCCGGCCTACAGTACTTCCAGTGCAGCTTCCAATTTTCGATTTGGTTGTGAAGATGGCTGGTGATTTCACGACTTTGTCAGAAGACCAAACTATTGTCTTAAATCATACGGGGATTGTGGAATTCCGTTTGTTTCTCCTCGGCAATATGGAGCAAGCAACATAAATAGTCAACACGGTTTCATCAGCAATGTCCTGCAATGGCAAAGGATTATCATATTCAATATAAGGGTCCGTTTGGTGAATGAGTTTGAGTTGAAAATTTTTGGTGACTTTTCAAAAAAAACAAAAATTTTTTCAAAAAAAGATAAAAACTTTTCAGAAAAACACAAAAACTGAGATGAAAATTTTGAGTTTAAACTCAAGAGCCAAACGAGGCCTAAATTGCAGAGAGTGTTCTCTCTTTATTTCCACTTTAGTAGATCCAAAGCATAAAGAGAGGGATTTTCCAAAGGTGTCTTTTTTCTTTTCTTTCTTCTGCTGAAAACGACAATTATACATAGATTATGAAAAAATAAAATATTAGAAAACGATAACAATAAGAAATGGCCAATATTAACTGGAAACCAATTTCCAGGCGACAACAGCTCAAAAACTTCTACTGCCTAAAACCTACCATTGTTAAAATAACGCTAACTAGAGAACCAAAAAAAAAAAAAAAAAATCATTAAAATTAAAACGACAAAGAACTTTCAAAAACAACAATTATAGAAAAACCGATTCTCAACAGGAAAAATAAAGGATAAGAATATCAAGACACTGGGAACAAGAGAACAATAATAATTTAAAAAAACAGTGACATTATTCATGAAAGACAAAAATATGTAGTTAAACTATAGAAATATAAAATGTACAAGATATTAAAACGACAGGCTTGAGAAAGGACAGTTATCAGAAAAACAATTTACACACTAACACACTCACTTAAACGTACGACATGAAAAAAAAAATGACAATAACTTGGATTCACAGAGCTTTTATATTTATTTATATATATTTAATTAGTGTCCCTAATATTATATATATATATATATATATATATTGATTTGAAAGAAAAGAATGGAGCCTCTAAACGGGCTATAGTGCGGAGCTTGTGTTTTTAATTATAAAAAACAAAATAAAAAAGGGCTTCACCCTAAGATTCATAGGCACCACAAATGAATCTGGTCAATCCCCTAATGTTCATTTAATGCGATGTCATTACGTCTGTATTTTCAAAGAAATTTTCATGAAGTATGAATGGTTTCTGCGTGGAAGTTTCAAATGAAGTATGAAAAGAGAAATTTCAAAAGAAAGAAATTTCCATGAAATTTCCATGGAAGTTTCAAAAGAAATTTCCATGAAGTACGAATGGTTTTGGAAGTTTCAAATGATTTATCAAAATAAAGGGAAAATAAAAAATAAAAAGGCTTCTGATTTGGTTCCACAATGTTGATGGTCTTTTTAAGTTAAGAACCTACAAATTTTTTTTAAAGGAAAGAACCTATATTTTAATCATATTGTTTTCTAGTTAAAAAAAAAATTCCTTGTCCTTATCCAAATTCTATGGTATGATATGAAAAATGAAAAATATCTTATTAATAGAATAGAGCTATATGGAATATTTCAAAAATACACCGAATTTGATGATGATCTAACTGTGAGCACAATATATTAGTGTGTGTATATGTATTGATTACGTCCATGTTAGATATTTAGGTTTGATTTTAATTAAACTATATTTTTTTAGTTTAATTTTAATTTTTTTTCTAAAAAATCAATAAAATTTATAATTAATATTCAAAAAAATAAATCAATTCAAACTTAAAAATTTTATCTCATCTTAAATTCAATCTAAATACCAAACAAACCTTACAATTAACAAATAAAAATTTGTGAACCTGAATTGCACACTCACACACTTATGCCGCATCCATAAAAGATGGAAAAAAAAAAAAAAATTAGAAAACGTGTTGGACCAGCTGAATGTGAAAACACATGGTGTGATAGATATTCATCGGTGACAAAACTGACATTGATTTTTGATATCACATCTTGACTGATGACTTGGAAAAGTGAAAACCTATTCTGAGGAGTGGGCCATCAAATAGAGCATGAATAATTTAATACAGCCAAAAATAAATTAAAAAGAAAAAGCATTTGTGAAAGGAGAAATTGAAAACTGAAGTAAATTATGTTTGGTCCATGTTGTTGGGTATAGCATTGCAGCTGTTTTCCCCAGCAATGAAGTAACTCCTCAGTTTTATCTTTACCAGCTGTTTGGGAGCACTTTTGCAAACAGTGAAAAACTGTCTCATTTGTAAATATGGATGTTTGGAAAATTTTTGAGTTTTTAAAAGTTTTTTTCAAAAATTTATTATTTCATAATTTTTTAAATAAAAGTAATTAACATTACACGTATCTTAAAAAATATATATTTTTCTAATTATTTTTTTATTAAATATAAAATTTCAAAATAACTTTTTTTTTTTAATCAAAAGTTTTTACTGCAAACTCATATTTTTAAAATTTATCTCGACTACAAAAGTTTCAACGATAAAACTTCATTTTCAAAAGTCCTCTCAAACGGATCCTTGAATTATATATTACATTTGAATATTTATTTAAACTGATATTTATATTTTAATGTCAAATTAAAATTGTGTATTCAAATTAGGCATGTGTTCGGTGTATGGGTTAGAATTGAATTTTTTGGGTTGGATTTGAGTAGAATTGAAATATGCATTTAGTGAGATGTTTGAATTGTTGGAGTTAAAAAATATAAAAACTTGAAATATGTTTGGAAAAAAAAATCAATATGGAGCTTGTTTCGTTGATCTCGAAATTCTATGCAATTTATTTAAAAAAATTAGTCTTGTATATACAAAGTTATGGACTTTTAAAGTTTGAATTATAAAGTTGTAATAGTAATTGAGATTGACTTTTCAAAAAAAGACAAAATGAATAATGTTTTAAATAGTGTAAAGATAAAAAATGAGTATAGTACATATTTATGAAAAATGAAGCCTTCGTTAGTTTCAACTCAAATTATTCATCTCAGTTTTTATTTTAATTTTTTTTTTTGAAAAGTCAAAAAAATTATAACTAGTTTTTAAAAAATCAACAAACTCTAACTTAGAAATTTCAATTTCAACTATCGAACCAAACGGACTCATAAATTTAATTTAAATTAAATTGTCGTGAAATAATAAAACATTTAAATAAATCTACTTTAATAATTAACTAATCAAATTCTTATTGCATTTGAGTATAAAAATAATTATTAAAATAATTCATCCTTATTTGGAGATTTTGTGTCGATGAATATTTTTAAAAGGAAAATAATATAAAAAAGTTAAAAAACAAATTAATATAATGATTAAAAAAGAGAAAATAAAATAGCATTTTAAAAAAAAGTAAAAGTAAATTACAGAATAAAATTTTTAACATAATAATAAATATATTCAAATTTATGATCAGACAATATCAAAAAAAAATCCATTCTCCTTCGTCTTCTCTTTCTCTCTCTCTCCTCATTTATCTTTCTCTTTCTAGCTTGAAACTATGCCTGTAAATTTATTATTCACTAGAAAATTCAAAAATTTACTTAAAATTTAAGGATTTATCCGTAAATATATGTTATAATTTATCACCTTTTAAAAAATCTATTTTAAATTTCTTAAGTATCTACAAAATATACTATTTGTTACAATTGTCTCAATTAAAATTATAATTAGGACAAATTTCACTTTTCCCTACCCGAACTTTAGGCCTTGTTATAAAATACCCTCCGAACTTCAATTTATAACATTCTTTCCCCTCAAATTTTGAAACATTTACAGATTTCCCTCCTTAGTTGAAATTTTAATGTCAAAATTCACGTGACCCTTGTTGGCAGAATGAGTTGGGGGGTGTTAAATATGAAATTACAAAGTTACCTTTATAATTAGATAAAAAAATAAATTTTTAGGACTAATTGTCATTTTTTCCCATGCTACTCTCTTATGTTTAACTTCATAATTTCACATTTAATGAGAATAGTGAGTGTCATGTGTGCTATCAATGAATGTCATGTGTATTGTCAATGAGTGCAACTTTATAATTTCATATTTAATACTGCTGTGAAGTTCGTTTTCTCATAAAAAAATTTAACTAAACGTGAAAATTTGTAAATATTTCAAAATTCGGGAGGCAAAGAATGTTACAAATTAATTTATCACTTTTTGGAGATCCTTTGATTCTCATCATTTTTTTGTTGGTTAAAACTCATCACTTTTATTTAGCAAAAACCTAATTTTCCCCTTTAAACCGCGCCTTGGTCCATGGTGCATAACTGGATGTGATTCCACAGCTAGAAGAGGCAAATCCATAACGGAATATTGAATAAATTGTAAGATGTTCTATAGAGAATGAGTGATTAGAAGGCAATTTTTCAATAATGAGCCCTGTTTTAACTCTGTATTTCTCCCCTGTTTTTCTCTGTTCCATAAAACGTTTTATTTTTCATTAATTTGTTTTGTTAATCTTAATAAGAAAACATAAACATAATCTAGCAACCAAAAAAAAAAAAAAAAAGGGGTTTAAATTGCAATGGTTTCATATAATAAAAACACTGAAAGATGCCCAGTCATAAATAAATCTCGGTAAACTAAAGTTGCATAAAAATCTACTTTACAAGATTCTTGTTTGCTGGGATTATTGCTTTCGAGCTGTTTTCAAATCTCCAATCCAACGTGTAATTTGGACTAAAAATAAAAATAAAAACATTAAAAAAGGAATGAGTATGGAAAAAGAGAGCTTCTTTTTTAACACAAAAGTCATTGCTCTAACATTAAAAAAAAAAAAAAAAAATCATTGCTCCAAGGTTGAAACTACAGTTGCAAAAACTCTCCTTTCTTTGTTGATCTGTTTGGAATATTAGAGATATTTGAAGATCCAAAGCTATTTTCTCCACGGTCACAACAACTGGCGTAGGCATTTTTTTCTCTTTCCCAAGGTATCTTTTTCTTCTCTCTTCCCCACCCCGACAAGAAAACATTGGTTTTCATGTTGTTTCAAATTAATGTCCAAATGGGATGTGGAAATGCCTTACATTTTGCCTAAATCATTTGGGAGCTAAAGTAGTACTCTATATAATTGACGGTGAAGTTTCATTAGGAAAAAATAAAAAAAAATAAAAAAATAAAAGGGAAAAGAGAGAAAAAAAAAAAAAGGACTGGATTTTTGTTTTTGTTTTTGTTTTGGGTTACTGAAGTCTCGTTCTGATGAAAACTATAATTTTCAGATTGTTTTGGCAGATTTTTGTTTCATTTGGTTTGTTTTTCAGTCAATTAGATGGTATTTGACCTCTTACCCCCCCCCCCCCCCCCCCTCTCCCGCAAAAAAATAAAAAAATAAAAAAATAAAAGAGAGAGAGATCTTCTTTTGTAACAAACATAAAGTTCTTACTCTAAGCTTCAGATAACAGTTTCAATCATACATAAAAATAGGAGAAATAAAAAAGAAAAACTACTATTGAACTGACTATTTGTTTCTGATGTTTTCTACGCAGAGGTTTCTTCGATCTATGAACTGAGTAGTTGTGCAATATTCCCTTCATTCAAAGCTATCACGTTTCCGTTACAATTATTATTAGCGTTTTCTCTTGATTCTCCGAAGGTACCTTTTTCTTTCTTTTTCTGCACTTTCTGATCTTTCTTTCGTTCTTTCTTTCTTTCTTTCTTTTTTGTTTATGCTCGAAATTCCTACTACATATTTTAAGTATTCTTACTTCTTTGTTATTTTACTGCGGAATTTTCCTTCTTCGATCTGTTACTACT
This sequence comes from Ficus religiosa, assembly GCA_024759925.1. Classification (NCBI taxonomy): domain Eukaryota; kingdom Viridiplantae; phylum Streptophyta; class Magnoliopsida; order Rosales; family Moraceae; genus Ficus; species Ficus religiosa. Next base: position 7,093 of record JAFMPE010068867.1, read on the forward strand.
TTCTCTCTGAAGATTAGAAACCATGGCTGCTGAAATGGTTGGAGGAGCTCTTCTCTCGAGCTTCCTTAATGTCCTCTTCGACCGAATGGCCACGAAAGAGGTTGTTGACTTATTTCGAGGAAAGAAAGTCGTTGCTGATCTGCTTGCTGAGTTGAAGATCAGGTTGCTGTCAGCTAATTCACTGCTGAATGATGCTGAGGAGAAGCAATTTCGAGATGTCAACGTCAAGAACTGGCTTGAAGAGCTTAAAGAAGTGCTTTACAGAGCCGACCATGTTATGGACAAAATCAACACCGAAGCTTTGCGGCGCAAGGTGGAAGAAGGTCAATCCGCAAGCAACGCAAGTTGGATCTTCAACTTCATGCCAAAGAATGTTGCATTTGAGAACACTGTAAAATCTGAAGTGCAGGAGATCCTTGACAGGTTAAAGCTTCTTTTAGACCAAAACAATTCCCTTGGTCTGAAAGACGGTGTTCCCGGCAAACAATTACAAATTCGATCACATGCTCCTTTGCTAGAAGAATCTCATGTTTGTGGAAGGAATGCTGAAAGAGAGTCTCTTATAGAGTCCTTATTGTCAGACGAGGACGTTGGGCATAACGTATCTGTGATTCCTGTAGTGGGCTTGGGCGGTATTGGCAAAACCACTCTTGCTCAGCTCGTTTATTATGATGACAAGGTCCAAGAACATTTTGAATCGAAAGTGTGGGTGACTGTAGCAGAAGAATTCGATGTTATCAAAATAACGAGAGTAATTCTGAAGACCATCACTTCGAAAGAATGTGACATGGAGGACTTGCATCAGCTTCAGAGTGCGTTGAAGAATGCTTTGATGGGAAAGAAATTTCTTATCGTTCTCGACGACGTTTGGAATGAGGAGTTTTACTTGTGGGATCTTTTAAAAAGCCCGTTTGAATTTGGAGCAAATGGAAGTAAAATTGTTGTCACGACACGCAGTGCAAATGTTGCATCAAAGATGGGAACTGCTCAGGCTTATAATTTGCAGACAATCTCTGATGGTGATAGTTGGAAATTGTTTGCAAAACATGTACTCTTTGACAAGCTAGATGTTGGTGTGCAATCTGATTTGCAAAAAATTGGATTTGAAATTGTCAAAAAGTGCAAGGGTCTTCCTTTAGCAGTAAAATCAATCGCAGGCCTTTTGCGTTCTGTGTCAGATATAGAAGGATGGAGAAGGGTACTGCAATGTAATGTATGGGAGTTGCAATTTGAAGAAAATCAGAAGCATGGAATTCCACCAGCTCTATGGTTGAGTTACCGTTTTTTACCGCAACAACTGAAGCGATGTTTTGCTTACTGCTCGATATTCCCCAAAGATTTTGTGTTCGGAGAAGATGAAAAAGAGAGAGTAGTCTTGCTATGGATGGCTGAAGGGCTTTTGGCTGGAAAAGGGAATAGAATGGAAGATGTTGGAAAAGAGTACTTGAATGCTCTAACATCAAGGTCATTCTTTCAACAATCGAGTAGAGATGGAGAATCAATACTCCATATGCATGATCTTGTGCATGATTTAGCTATCCGTATATCAGGTGAGTTTTATTGTATACAAGATGATAGCAATTATTTGGCTGGTTACCGCACAAGAAACTTTTATCATCTATCATATAGTAAGAAACTTAGAGACCCAATAAAATTAGAGGACCTGACCCGAACAAAGTGTATCCGTACTTTCCTAGCTTTACCGTTCTCCTATTGTTATAATTATAAGCCAAAATTGATGCTGGAGAGCCTTCATGAAGTCTTTCAAAGAGATGGGAATTGCTTACGGGTGTTTTCTTTGTCCCAATCTTCCATCACGGAGTTGCCAAATTCAATTGAAAATCTAAAACATATGAGATACTTGGACTTATCTGGTACGAATCTCAAAGAACTACCAAGTTCAGTTTGTACACTGTATAATTTGCAAACGCTGATTTTGTCAAGTTGCAAAAAACTCGAACTATTGCCGATCAACTTGTGCAGATTAATCAACTTGCATCATCTTGTGATTAGGGGCACCGCTTTAAAAGAGATGCCGCCCCAGATTTGCAACTTGACAAACCTACAGACCTTAAGTGATTTTGTTTTGAGCAAAAACAGTGGCTCCAGGATCAAAGAGTTAGGAGCATTGAAGCTTTTGGGTGGCAACCTTCGTATTTCAGGGCTCGAAAATGTGGTGGATGTTGGGGATGTTTTAGAAGTTGATTTGAAGAAGAAAGAATGTCTTACAGAGCTTATTTTGAAATGGAATGGTGGTGAAGCTGATGAAGCATCAAAAGAAAAGGAGCTACTTAATGCACTTGAACCCCATAGGAAGCTGAAGAAACTCGGAATCGAAGGTTACAGAGGTACAATATTCCCAGATTGGGTGGCAAATCAGTCGTTTGGTGACATGGTTGTAGTTCATTTAAAAGACTGTCGAAACTGTTGCTTGTTGCCACCATTTAAGAAGCTACCTTCTCTGAGAAATCTTGATATTAGTGGAATGTACGTGTCAGGGATAGAAAATGAGTGCTCTGGTGCTTCCTTGACTGAGCCGTTTCCATCCTTAGAAAGGTTATCCATGAAATTAATGTATGCATTGGAGAGGTGGCCTACTGGAGCTAACCAAGAAGGCAGGTTTTACCCTTGTCTCAAGCAGATTTCTCTATTTAAATGTGATAAACTAAATGTGGGATTGCCTGCTGGTTGTCTTCCATCCTTGGAAACTATTCATATTGAGAGTTGCGAGGAAATGGTAGGTGTATTTCCAGCAAGTCAAGAGATTGAAATCGCTTGTCCCTCTCTTGAGTCCATTGTGCTAGTTAACTGTGAGAAAGTGGAGTCATTTTCAGAAATGGGCTTTCCCTCTCCTAATTTAAAACTTCTTCATATTTTGTCCTGCGAAAGGCTCATTGCAAACCGCAAGAACTGGAATCTCCAAAGACTCTCCAGTCTTCAAAGCTTATGGCTCTATGGATGTGCAGAATTGGGAGTGAATTCGTTTCCTGAGGAAGGACTGCTTCCATCTACTTTGACTTCAATCGCAATCAGTCAGTTTAGAAACCTTAAAGCACTGAATGGCAAAGGCTTTCAGCACCTCACCTCCCTTCAACATTTAGACATCGGTTACTGTGAAGAAGTAGAGTGCTTGCCAGAAGAAGGGCTGCCCCTTTCTCTTTCTACCTTGAGGATTGATGGATGTCCTTTGCTAAGCGAACGGTGCCAGAGAGAAACAGGGGAAGATTGGCCCAAGATTCAACACATCCCCACAATAGAAATCGATGACAGAAAAATATGAGAGAAAGAGAAATCGGTGGATGTCCTATGAAGAGAAACTGAAACCAACAGGCTTTTCAAAATTTCCAACCCAGGTATTTTTACTCTGCTTACGTCTTATCCATTATAAATAAATACTGAAATAAATTGATTCGAAACCAATTTTTCTTATCTAGTTTCTACTCTGCTTTTAACATTCACCCATTTTACTTTTGTTTCTTTTTCAGTAAATAATATCCCATTTTCAGAGTAAAACGTATATATATATATATATGCATATACGTATATATATATATATATATATTCACACACACACACACGTATAAGTACACATATATATCAGGACTAAATAAATTGTCATTGTTTCACTAGTGCTGTTGGTGTCCCAAATATCAAGTTGATTCATATTTGCTTTCCACTTCAATTAACTTCTTCAGGTTGAACCAGAAGTTTTGTTGTGAATCAAAACTTTATTGTGGTACTTCTACCTGATGAGCTTAACTGAGGTACTTAGCAAATATATAATTTGTTATTCCGCCGTTTTGATCATCATCTAATTTTCAGTACTTATTTTCCTGCCTGGTTTAACTGTTGGTAGCAAGAATTCTTTATGAAAAAAATATTTCAGATTACTGGTTTTGGGCTAGAATTTAAAATATTTATGTGTCTAACTACATTAAAATGGTATGTTGGTCTAACCACATAAGTACTGAACAATCTGTAATTACAGAAAATACTGAGCTATGAACTTGTTATTTGTTTTTCACTTCTTGAATCACTCAGTCTAAATGTGTTTGTTGCTCTGTTATGTGCTCTTGGCCTACCTATTGATCTTAATTAAAAGTGTGTGGCGGTTTCTCTTGTGCAGGATGTGGGATGAAGATGGCTGGAGATTTCACGACTTAGATAGTGAAATTCTGTTTGTTTCTTATCGGCAATATGGAGCAACCAACTTAGATAGTCAACACGGTTGCATGAGCAATTTCCTGCAATAATCCACCTGAGAAGTTAATTATTTATCTGTGTGCAATTATCCACTTGAACCAGAGGCCTACTTTGCAAAGCACTCTTGTATGAAAGATGGCATTTTTATCACAGTAGTTGGCGACAAACTTTTAAATATAAACCAGAGGTCTACTCTTCTTCACCTTGGACCACTTTCAAATATAAACCGAATAATCTGCTCCTGATCCCTTTGAAGGTAAGCTCGTTTCCTATTTGAGTTCTTTGTTGTGACTGTTAAAAGCTAAAACTTTCGAGTCGATCTTTCAAAGAAGTAAATTTTTTTTTTTTTTAGAACTTGTTCAGTATTTTAATTTGGGGATCAAGAAGCTTTGCCTGGCTTTGAAGTTGAAGGCTTTAGAAGAGTTGATTTTGAAGATTGTCCTTCTGGCCTACAGTACTTCCAGTGCATTTTCCAATTTCGATTTGGTTGTGAAGATGGCTGGAGATTTCACAACTTTTGTCAGTAGACCAAACTGTTGTCTTAAATCATATGGAGTGTCGAATTCCGTTTGTTTCTTTTCAGCAATATGGAACAACCAACTTAGATAGTCAATACGGTTTCATCCGCAATGTCCTGCAATTATCCACTTGAGAAGTTGATTGCTTATCTGTGCGCAATTATCCACTTGAACCAGAGGCCTACTTTGCAAAGCACTCCTGTATGAAAGATGGCATTTTATCACGGTAGTTGGTGACAAAGGTACGTAATTGTCTGTAAGGACCTGACTTTGTTTAACTATTTTCTTTTTCTTCTCTTTAGTTTCATTTGTCCCGCCTTTTGTGTCTTATTTCTTCCCCACGTTTAACCAGCGAAGGGCGCACCCACTAGGAAAGCAATCCGGTCTCAAAAGAAAAAGCCATGAGTTTCACCTGTGAGTTTGCTTTATTAAAATCAATCATCTTCTAGCCGTCTTCCATGGCGAAAAATAAAAATGTAATGCTTTTAAGAGCTACTCACCCAGGTACGTCTTAGTAATGTAAGGTTTTGTTATCATAGTTGGGGAACTTTGCTTATATTTTTGTTCTCACAAACGCAGACGGCATAGCGGAAGCTCTGAGTTGGGATTAAAAGATGACTTTCATTGATTTGGAGCTCAGGGGTTAACAAGACTTGATTCTGATAGTTGTGTTTCTAATCCACAATTTGCTGTTCAACTTTGAGAAGCATTGTCATCCTCTTTGTTAACAAGCAAACCATGAATTACTTAGCTTCCGTTTGGCTAGCTTTTAGGTTTGAACTTAAAGTTTTAATCTTAGTTTTTGTCTTTTTTTAAAAAGTTAACAAAAATAAAACTAGTTTTCAAAAAGTCAACTAATTTCAACCTAAAAATTCCATTCAAAACCCGTACATAAAACACAAGCTTAATCCAGAAAAGAAACAATTAGTGAACACATAGAAAAGCTTTGTTCTTCTTCCTTCTTCTTCTTCTTCTTCTTCTTCCTTTTTTTTTTTTTTTTCAACCCTACTTAACTTTAATCAACATTCACTTTTCCTATAGTGATCTCTTTGAAGAAGTTTGATTACATCCAACAACTAATTTCAGTATTATTTATGCTCTTAGTTCAGGAGCTAGGTCTACTCTTCTTCATCTGGGCCCTCTTTTAAATCTAATCCGAATAATCCCTCTCGTGATCCTGTGGTAAGATCCAATTACTCGTGCTTTCATTTTTCTTTAGCGCGTGAATATTTCAAAATTTTTCATGGTTTTGATCCTTTTTTCCACCTTTTCCCCTGAGAATTTCGACAATGTCCTTTATCCTGTTAGATTGGATAACAAGTGGTGTTGAAATTTTTGTTGCACTGCAGGGTGCTGAGCACCTTGCAATTGCAACTAAGGCGCCAATCGCAGCGATTGATTAACAAACACCAAGTCGATGTGCTTTTATAATGCTTCTGATGATGGCGGTTCGGAGTTCAGATTCTATGCTTTCCAAGATAGAGATATGGTCACATTTCCAATTTGCACAAGATCAGGTTTTGAACCAAAGATCAGGAATAGTTGGCTAACCCTTTAACGGTAACCAATATTTCTATTTGCTATCTTTGTTGTGCCAGCTAAAAGTTAAAACTTTCAAGTTGACCTTTCAAAGAAGTAATTTAAAAAAAAACTTGTTCAGTATTTTAATTTGGGGCTGGATTTGGAGTTCAAGTGCATTTTCTAATTTTTGATTTGGTTGTGATTTGGGCCTACCAGATACGCGGCACTATAGAAGCGGACAGAGTGGCAAGCTAGTCAAAGAATTCAGAACGACTTGAGCAGAGTGGCAATTTTGAATTCGAGGGGAATTGGTTATCATCATGTATAAATAGTTTGTTCATTGTAAGCTATGGTTATTTGAGAGTTTCTGTTGTCAGATGGCAAATTTAGAAAAACTGGGGTATTCGAGGGAGTCTTGGTGTGACGCTCCGACTTCCCAAGCCGGTCGTCACCTTGCTTACTTGACTTAAACTTGCGGAAAATTTGGAAGAAAATTTTTTTTTTTTTAAAACTTTATTTTTAAAACTTCCAACTTGAAACTTCATACTCAACTCATACTTGCTTATAGATACTTACTCGAGTACCGAACTTTCAAACCCTTCTCGAAGGCCATCTTAATCAAATTGTAGACCAGACCCGACTTAATACGGATCGGTACCACACGAGGCCACTTGCTTGCCATACATACATCAACTTTATCGTACATACATGAAACATAATGAAAATCCCGTTTTCATTAAAACATATTTTATAAAACATATTTTTCAAAATCCGTGGCGGTGTCCATCCCACATTTCACAGTCTGCAACACCAGACTTCCACAGCATTGCACCAGA
>JAFMPE010068868.1:475-29555 GCA_024759925.1 Ficus religiosa
TTGGGCTGATAGGGGCCCCAAAATAAAGCATACCCTGCCCAAGCCCAAACATCGTTCTCCAACAGGAAATTTTTTTTTTTTTTTTTTTGGTGTTTTTCTGCCTCTCATTCGAATTGTTTACAAGGAATCTCGGTCTATTAATAGAACAGAAAGTGATTTGACTCAATTCTACTCAAACGATACCACATTTTCACTATCACGAATGAATCTAACGTCGCACAGTCTATTAACAAAGTAGGATATCTGATTGCGGATACCAATTATCAAATGTAAGGACATCCTTCGAATAAAAACTAAAGATATTCTTGTTGCTGTACCAACTGCACTACCATAGTAGTGAGTACTATTGTTGATTAATTGCAGTAAACTGTATCTAAAAATCCCTATACCCCATTCAGGTATTGATCATAAAACTCCAACCAAATAAAATGTTGCTTTCACTTGTTTTCTCTTCTATTCTATTACTACTACTTTAGTATTGCCATTTTTATTACCATTCCTCCATTGCAAAAACTAGTGAAAACTGCCATGATTTTTGTTTGGTTCCTCCTTTTAGTCCTATTTTTATGCCCGGAAAGACGGGCATTTGCAATTTATGAATCACAAGAGAGGATCAATAGATCATATATATGCCTAGACACATTTTGCTAGCTATAAAGATCCTTCAATTATGTACATCACACTGTGTTAGCCTCTACATGGTCTCCTGCAAGACGAAGCTTGCTCAAAATCCCATCCAATGCCTGTACTGCAACCTTGTAACGGTCTTGTGATTTTTTGCCTTCCTCCACTACTTGCACGATGCATTTGTACAAATGATCATACCTATGAACGGGGTTGTTAACTTCGATTCCCCTACAACTGTTGTTGAGAACATAATTCCTCACGATATCCTTTCTCCACCGCGCAATGATGTATTGAGGCGGAATCTCCTCCACGCCGTTTTGACTGAGGACTAAAAGCGCGTGCCTGCACAGATACCCTTTGAAGTTAAAACTGCCACATATGCAGAGGACCTCCATCTCAGGCGGATTGTACAGAACCTCATAGTCTCTTGTCTCCCTCCTGTTTCCGTCGACTTCGATTTGTTCCTTGACTATGTATGTTGCTATTGTCCCATCAACGTTTAACTGTCTGGAGCAAAAACAAGAGTACATTCCCTCCACTTCCCTTTCAAACTTTCGCAGTATGTCGTTTGTGTAAAATTTGGAGAGCTGCATCTCGAAGTAACATCTCCTTTTCAGCATAGAACCTGAGCTTTTTGAATCCAAATCCGCCAGGGCTTCAAGTTGATGGTGCTTCTGAAGAGCTTCATCATACTTCTCCAAGAACTCTTTCAAAGGAGTATTTCTGTTTAGATATTCATCGAAATACGAATAGACAACCTCGTTTGGTTGGACTGGAAACATACCCGCAAAAAATATGTCCTTCAAATAAGCTGGAACCCACCTTTTCCTGTCTTCATATAATTCCTGAAGCCATCTCTGATCCCTAATTGCATGACGCTGGATCATTTCCTCCCAAGCTGCCTCAAATTCCTCAGGCCTCAGAGAGTAGTAAACTGCTCTATCCATTGCTGCTTTAATTGCATCATACTCGAACAAGCCTCCCAATTTCTCAGGAACTCTTTGCATTATTCTTGACAAACAAAGACATTGAGAAGCTCTCGGGAAAACATCAGCAACGGCATTTTGCAATGCACCACACTGATCGGTAATGATGACTTGTGGAGGGCGTCCTGACATACATGTAAGCCATGCCCTAAACAGCCATGTATATGATTCAATTGTTTCAGCTGCAACCAAACCGCAACCTAATAGAACAGATTGTCCATGGTGATTTACTCCAACTAATGAAACCAAAGGGACTTCATACTCGTTTGTGATGCACGTAGTGTCAATGCAAACTACGTCACCAAAATAACTATATGTGACCCTAGTCCTCGCATCAGCCCAAAACAAGTTCCTCAAGCATCCCTTCTCATTTAGATCCACCAAATAAAAGAAATTCGGATCCATCAACTGCGAGCGACAGAAGAAATTTTGGACAGCCTGGGAGTCTCCTGCTTTAAGCTTCAACTGATTGGAGCAATCAATACTACTTCCAGGTTCTACTTCATCGGCATCCATGCTTCCGTTGGCCTCAGTATCAATAATAACTGTTCGAAATAGCCTAATTTTCTGAACTTCTTCAGGGCTCTCTAATTGTAGAGCTCTTTTGGCTCCAACACCCAAGCTCTTGTGTGATTTATAGAATTTTCCACTCGCAGGGCTGATCAAGTGGTTATGCTCAAGTTCCACTTCAATAATTCTCCATCTTTTGGTGTCCATTAATCTGAACTTTATCATTGCTGGGCAACCAGTTCTTGTTTCTGGTCTCGGGCGGTTTGCTTCACTTTTCTTTTTGAAACCTGCACTACTGCAGCTAAGTTTACCTCTGTATCTTTCCTTACTCTTCCTATACCATGTATTACTTACTCTAACCCCAAATCCTTGTTCCTTGGCATAGCAATTATAAAAGTAATATACATCTTCATAAGAATCAAACTCCATTCCAACAGCAGGAGGCAGGGGATTTTCCCCTTGAATTATGCCACTTTGACTGACATACTCTGTCATTGCACACTCTCCATCGATCTCCAATTCATCACCATCGTCATCGCCTACTGGCTCAGTGTTAAGAGAAACTTCATCCATCTATATACAGGAAAGAGTAAAAATAAAAATTAAAAAAAAAAAAAACCAAAAAAATCATGCTAGATAAGTTAGAAACCTCGAGTAGGACTACACAGTAGAAACATTAACCATGTGAAAATATGTGCTTTATGTCTTCCTTGATGCACGAAAATCCGTTACTTATTACCGTTTCTTTAACAAATGGAATTTACAATACTTTGTCACAAAGGACATATGTTAATCCTAATTGAAGTTCCTTTTCTACGGGATTTACAGCTCACAAGCAATATGAAGCGAGCATAACGACACTTTGTAACTTTCTACATGCTAACTCTAGCCCTCTTCTCTTAGTTTTTGCCATGCAGCCCCGAATTATGCAATCTCCGATACTTAAGCTAAGAGAACACGCTTATGGTTGCATTAATTTCATGAAGCATCCATATTTTTCCTATTTTTAAGTTGAAAACTCTCCCACATTGGCATATAAAAAAAATACTAATTTCCTTAAAAACAGTCATTAGCATAAATAACTCCTTCCTATTAGCTTTTTTCTCCAAAACAACAATCAAACCAATTAAAGCAAAACTCTACTTGAAGATTAACCATGTGTATTTCAATTTTCAACTGTAGCTGATATCCATTTCAGTTGCATTTACCACTAAAGAAATTGAAAAACAACTTGAAAAGTTAGCTCATTCCCTACTCCTGAATTTTCTCGGGAACCAAACAAAGGCCAAGAGAATTCCCATTTCAAAAGTTGGTCAATTAGCATTTGATGGGTACCTCAACGGAGATCTCGCCGGAGAAACGGGAAGTGTAAGCAGCCTATCCAGAGCCCGAGATAACTCAACTCCTATCTCCCGATCCTCTGAAAGAAAAACAATAAATAAATTCAAATTACTCAATATCGGAAACGCTTATTCTGATTTTCAGAAACAATATTTAATTGCTTCAAGCGCGAATTTTTTCAAACCAAAAATTTGAAACTTGTTTATTTATTTTCCTTGGAGTAACATATTCGAAGTTGATTTAATCTTTCACAAACCTTTATTACTCTCCAATGGAGTTCGAGAGAGAAAGAGAGTGGAAAGGAAGAGACCTGAGGAGGGGTCACCGGAGATTCCAAGAGGGTCATCGCAGGGGCAAATCGGCGCCGCAGAAAGTCATTCTTCTGAGAAAGGGAGGCGATGAGTGATGTGACGAAAAGCTCGAAAGGAATCGGCAATGGGGGATCTGGTTTCTTTCAGTTTCAGATCATCATCCAGTACTGTAACCGGATCATGATCTGCTACTGTGATGTGCATCCTAAGAGAGATAAATGCCCAATAATGCACATCTATTTCTTACTTACGTTCTCTAATTGCGTTTTTCTCCTACTAAAACATTTTTTTTTAATCAACAAGTATTTTTATTAAATTTCAAGTTAATTATTAGATAATTATTTTTTTTTCTGAAAGAAATATAATATGATTTCCCCTCAAAAAAAAATAATAATTTGATTTGTTAATTTAAGATTACCTGATGAAGATTTCATATCTATCATAAAATACTCCCCCTTTTTTTTCTTGTGCGTAAAAAAGGTTTTTTTTTTTTTATTGTGTTTTTTATGGCCAACACCTTTTGTAAATTGTAATTTGGCATCTCTCTCTCTCTCTCTCTCTGTCCTTTCGTATGAAATATATTTTTCATTTGTCTAATATTCTTCTCTCTTTGGCTTCTTGCTTTAGCATTTTTTTGTTGAAGTAAAAAAGAAAAGGTTATTTATTCTTTAAAAAAGCAAAGAAAAAATTTGTTTATTCTAAAAAAAAAAGTTTTGTTAAAAAAGATTTTAGATTTAGTGCCTTCATACAATTAGCATAATAGCATGATATGTGCTTTTTTGCGATGGCAAATTAAACGACAGCCAATTTGTCCTTTTTCCCTTTTTATTTTTATCTTCACTTTTTGAAAAAGGGACATATTTAAGAAATGTACTAAAATTTTTTAATAGAAAAAACTCTTTTTAGATTAGTGTCAAAAATCACTCATTAGACTACATGTTTGCAAGGGTGGAAAAGAGAAAGGGAAAAAGTGATATGAAAGAAAAGTTGATGAAAAATGACGTTGTTGTTGGTTATTTGATAAGAAAGAAAAGAAGAAGGAAAGGAAAATACGATGAATTAAAATTATTATGGGATTCACCAATTTTTATCTTCCAAAAGTAAGTAAAAAACGCAAACACTCTTACTGATGAAGATTACTTTTTTGTCCTTAAGTAAAAGATAATGTATAAATAAGTAAAATAATAATTATATTATTTTTTAATTTTCTCTCGTTTTAAGATACCCAACAATACAAAAGAAAGTAAAATCCTTCCCCTCTCTCTTCTTTTCATTCACTTTCATTTTTTCTTTCCCACTTGTTTTCTTTCCTTTCTTACCAAACAGGGGGAAAAATCACTCACGGACTGCCAAACAACCCTTTAGAACACAGTAATCCAAACGTCAGGTATGATGCCTTTGTCCATATTAAACGACAACAAACCCTTTTCTTTGCTTTTTCTTTAACCAATATGAAACCAATACCTCGTTACCTAATCCATCCCCTTTTACTAGAGCTAAGCCATTGGGTTTTTTCTACGCCAAATTACACGTTTTCTGACTTCCTACAGCAAAGAGCAAACTGACAGAAGACAAACGACAGCAATTCGCTTAACGAAAACCGATGCACTCTGACAGAAGACAAACGACAGCAGTTCGCTAAACGAAAACTGCTGCATCGTTTTACCAGCTTTATGTTGGCATGCATACATCACAAACTTGTTATGTTTTAACAATTACATATATAATTTAATATAATTTAATAGTAATTTTATACATGATTTCACCCAAAAAAAACCCCGCCCCTAAAAAAAAAAAAAAAAAAAAACTAGTTATGTTAAATTCCCTCTCTTACTAAACCGCACAAGTACAATGTTTTTTCACTTTTTACAACACAACATGCATATTTGATATCAACCAACACTAAGAACGAGATTGATGAGTTAATCATGCTTGCTTCTCTTCCACATCATGAACTCTATTCAACGACTCTTCAAATGCTTGCAAAGCAACCTTGTAATGGTCAAGAGAAATCACACCCTCCTCCACAATTTGCAAGGCACTCTTGTACAACTGATTAAACCATTGTACACGATCACCTGCATCGACATTGTTAGGGCTGTGATCCAGAATATAAAGACGCTTGTAATCCTTCTTCCACCTTGAGAGGATATACTTAGACGGGACCTCCTCCACGCCATTGAAGTTGAGCACACACAAGGCGTGTCGGCAGAGATATCCATAGAAGTTGAAGCAACTGCAAATGCAACGAACCTCGCCTGCTGTTCTGTTGTACAGAACTTCACAATCCCTAATCTCTCTCCTATTTCCATCGCCCATGACACGCTCTTTGACTAAAAATATCACGATTGGACCGTCTACGTGTAACTGTGTTGTGCTAAAGCAAGAATACATCTCTTCCACTTCGAATTGAAACTTCTGAAATATTTCTCTTGTGTAAAGTTTTGAGAGCTGCAACTCAAATGAACATCTTGTTTTCAATGTGGGATTTGAGCTTCTTGACTCAATATCAGCAAGGGCTTCTTCCTTGTGCTTCTTTTGCAGGGCTAATTCATATTTATCAAGGAATTCTTTCAATGGAGTCTGTTTGTGCACATATTTATCAAAAAATGGATTCAGTGCCTCACCTGGACGTGCAGAAGCCATTCCAGCGAAACATGTATCCTTCAAATAAACTAGAGCCCACCGAGCTCTGTCTTCGTATAATGAGCGAAGCCATTCATGGTCACCAATTACAAAATGCTGGATCATAAATCCCCATGCTGCTTCAAATTCAATCACCTTTAGAGATTCATAAACTGCTTTGATTAATGCCTTTCGGATGGCATCATAATTCCGCAATCCTCCCAATTTTTCTGGAACCTTTTTCATAATGTGAGACAAACTAAAGCGATGGTGACATCTCGGAAACACCTCTGCAATCGCGCTCTGCAAAATTTTACACCTATCAGTAACCATGGTTTGCGGAAAGCGCCCAAATGTACAAGTAAGCCACGTCTTGAACAACCAAATGTAAGACTCCGTTGTCTCACCTGCTAGCAGGCCACAACCTAGCAACACTGATTGGCCATGGTGATTTATTCCAACAAAAGCTACAAGTGGAATCTCATATTTGTTAGACAGGTACGAGTTGTCGAAGTAAATGACATCGCTAAAATAACCACATGCGGCCCTAGACCTTCCATCAATCCAGAAAACATTCCTTAAACGCCCTTCATCGTTGAGATCCATCGAGTAAAAGAAGTTTGGATTAGTCAACTGCATACGGCAGAGATAGTTATAAAGGGCTTGTGTGTCTCCCTTTTTAAGGTTCAACTGATTGGGATGATCAGAAAAAACCCCAACATCTCTTGGGTTTGAATTTGAGTACGCATTAACCGCAGAATCTATCACAAGTGCTTTGTACAACCTGACTGTTCGCACATCTGCATCAGAACTCGATTGCGAACTCCTTTTGGCTCCGCTACCCATCTTCTTAATCGACTTGTGGATCTTAGCACCCAATAAGTGGTTGTGCTCAAGTGTAACCTCAAGTATCCTCCACCTTTTGGAATCCGCTAATCTCATCCTTATCATCGCAGGACAGCCAGTTCGTGTTTCCTTCCTCAGACGATTTACATCTTTGACTCTCTTGAAACCCTGGCTGCTGCAACAAAGCACTGCACCATACTTTTCTCTGCTATTGCGCTTGAACCATGAATTTTTCACTCGAACACGAAAGCCCACTCCCTTGGCATAGCAGTTGTAGTAACTATAGGCATCATCATACGAATCGAACTCCATCCCGACAGCCGGTGCCTCGAATCCTTCTCTTCCCTCAGGGACACCATTTTGCTCATCTAATTCCGCTGTAAAACCGTCCCCATCCATCTGAATATCATTGCACTCAGGATCAAGTACTTGCTCACTGCTAAGAGAATCCATCTGAAAGACAGATGAAAACCCACTAATCAAAACAGACTACATTTTTAAGGAATGATAAAAGTAAACGGTCGCATTGAACATTGCTATAAGATCAAAAAGGAGCTACAAACAAACAAAATTCACTAAATTCCTCAAAAAAAAAAAAAAAATCAATCATTTCTGAAAAATATCTGTCCCCTCCAATTTTTGGACCAATAGGTTCGAAATTCATTACCACCGAATTTCATTTAGGAAAATCTCAATAAGCTAATATCCAAGTACTGATAATTTAATTCAACAAAAAAAAAATGTAGCGAGAAATTACGGAGTAAAATCCGAGCGAAAAAAAAAAAACGATTTCATCATGCTTTCGAATTGAAATTTACGAAAGAAACACAAATTCAACAAGGAAATTTCAGATTAAGGTGATTCAAGAGATAAAACCCTACCTCAAAATTTAAAGATATCCAAAATTTCTCTTTAACTCCAGAAAGTTTTGCTGCAGAAATTGGCCTTCTCCTCGGTGGAAAGCCCGGTGGTGAAGCCGGGAAAGAAACCTTGGGTTGTGCTTCCCTCAAGAGGAGAGAGAGAGTGAGTAGGCAATAAAGGGGAAAAAAGAAAAAGAACAGAGGAAAAGGAGAGAGGGAAAAGGGGAAAGGGGAGAAAAAGATTTTATTTATTTATTGAGTTATTGGCCAATGTCCTGAATTTTTTTTAAAATGACATTTTGATTTTTTTTTTTTTTTTTTTTGTTATATTGATTCTAAATTCTTTAAAAAAGTGATTGTTTGATCCTTTTCGTAAAAAAACTCACAAAATGATTATATGAGAAGCATTTTTTTGTACTTTTTAAAGAAAAATACCTCTAAAAAGATAAAAATACTATTATTTGCCCCCTCCGGTGTTGCGATTTCACACCCCCCGGTTCCATTTTGTATACTTGGTGGAATCTGGCATATCTTAACCAAACCTGCCGCGATATAGATTTTGGAACCCTCAACGCGACAGAGGTGAAGGTAGAGGGAGGGAGGGAGATAGCGGGCCAAAACTCAAATCATGTTGTCTCCTTCCTTCCCTCCACCTTCATCTCCGTCGAGCCGAGGGTTCCGAAACCCAAATTGTGGCTGCCGAAAGGGGTGGCCCAAAATCGCAGGGCTGGAGAGGATGGGGGCAAAACCCAGATCGCGCTGGGGCGAAGCGGATTGCACGGGAGGGAGAGAGGGAAGAAGGGAGACGGCCTCCGACTTCAGTTCCGATTTGGGGGAGTGGGGGTGGGGGAGAGGAGGGGAGAGAGAGAGAGAGATTTTTTAAATATATATAATAAATACAATTAAAGGTATTTTCATCTTTTTAGAGATATTTTCCTTGAAAAAGCACAAAACGTGCTTCTCACGTGACCATTTTGTGAGTTTTTTAACGGAACCAGACAGAAAGGACCAAACCATTACCTTTTAGAAAATTTAGGGTCGGCCAAAAAAAAAAAAAAAAGAACAGGAACTAAAATATCACATCTTAGATAGTTAGGGAACCATTGAGGTCAATTACTCTTATTTATTTATTTATTTATTTTGTAATGAGATGCCGTTTTGTCTTTTTTTTTTTTTTTTTTTTAATTAA
The DNA here is from genome assembly GCA_024759925.1 of Ficus religiosa. NCBI lineage: Eukaryota > Viridiplantae > Streptophyta > Magnoliopsida > Rosales > Moraceae > Ficus > Ficus religiosa. The sequence continues at coordinate 9,771 of JAFMPE010068868.1, forward strand.
TGATGTTGTTTGGTCTTTGACAGCAATGAGATACAGAGATAGTTATTTTTCACCGGCACTGAGAACTATTATGTTAGTCTGTCTAATCTTATTACTAAAGCAGTTTTGTGTGCGTTGTAAACTCATAAATTAAATTATTAAAAAGTAATTAAATAATTAAATAATAGTTTCACTAATAATATAAACTAATAGATGCTGACATATAAGCTCACATTAATACAATAATTTTTTTAAAAATTTGGTAGATAACAAAAGAAATTCTGAAATCATACATGTCGAGTCTTTATTTAAGATACCGACTTCCTTCAAAGGAATACAACATGTTTTTAGAGAGGCAAGTCACGAGCTGACTAATATTTATAATTCTATTTTCATACCTTAAGCTGAACTGATCTATATTTGGAGCTTTATTTTCGTATTTTAAACAAATCAACCATTTATGTCGTTTTTCTCTGGAAAAAACGTGTCGTTTATTCTCGTCTCTTGAGGGGATGTGGGTTTTTTTTTTTTTTTTTTTTTTTTTTGAGGAGATGTTGTTTATGTTCGTTACACAGAAAACATGTCGTTGTTCCCAGCAAAAAAGTAACGACATGTCGTAATATCAGTTATTCATGTCAATTAATAAGTAATATGTTTATACTTTTCATTTGTTTCTTTGGTTGGCAAAGAAAAACTTAAAAAGGACTTTTCACGGGCTTACGAATATAATTACCAACTATGTATATTTTCTATAAGCATATTTGGGCGACCTTTTGGATAATTGATTTAAAAATATAAATAAATAAATAGAAACTTTTGGGCATTTTCATGAGGAAGTTTGTGAAATTTTAATTAATTTAATTTCTTAGAGAAAATAAAAGAAAGAATAGTTCATATAATTAGCGTAGAGAAAAATGAAGCAACATTATGAGTAAACATAAAATACAATATCATTAATACAACTATATAGTCATCACCAACTATATATGAGCAAACATACAATACAACATCTTTAATCATGAAATGCTAGATACACCTTTGCCAACAAGCCTCCTCATAATATTTGAAGATGCATTAATTAATATTTATTTATTTATTTATATGTAATCTTTTTAACTTTTAAAACTCTCTAACAACTCATGCATGATAAAGTACCTCATTTTTTAAGTCCTATAAATTCATGCTATTTCGTTCAAATCTTAATTTCAATAAATATATATAGAGACAAAGAGAGAGCTATACACACACACATATACATATATATATATATGTACACTAGTAATAATATTGGTTATTATGATGAGAAGATTAATGATGAATTCCAAAACCTCATTGGTTGTGTTACTGATTGTGGTGGTCCAAGCACATGACTTGGATTTGCATTCTCATGATTTCTCTTCCTCACCCACTTTCACTCTCTATTTTCCTCAATCTCTTGGCATTGCCCTTTTCGTTGAAATAGCCAAGCGTATGTGTTCTAGTGACTGTGCCAATTATTTAAAACTTGATGTGCAACATTTCAAGAGTTGCTACATTACTTGCATGATGTCTCACGGACTCTCATTAGAAGATATAAACTGTTACATGGATTGTGCAACAGCCAAGGCCACACCACCCTCCATTTCTGGACCTCATGGTCGTACCTGAAATTCCTTATATTTCTATCCGCAAAATTACACACAGACAGAGACAAATATACATTGTTTGGTGAATGAGTTTAGTTTAAAATTTTTAAGTTTCAATAGTAATTTTTAGAAAAGACAAAAAACTTTTTCAGAAAAAAACAAAAATCATGATGAAAAAAGCACAATTTAGTTTAAAATAAGATAAGAACCAAACATGAATATTTATATATTCATGATATGCACACACACACACATATATAGTCATGAATCATGAAATGCAGGCAGAGAATAACAGGGGAGCCACCAGTGTATAATGTAGCTAGTTTAATATAACAGTTAATCCTCCTCCTAGTATAGGCCGAGACCCATTTTTTATAATTGACGACTTTTCAAAACGAGTCTTTGATTTATCAAATTATCTCAAGTTATTTAGTTGTCTTTAGTTGGGTAAAATCTCAATGAAGAATGACACTTAAGGACCATGTGTTGTTAAATAGGGGTCAATTTTATAATTTCATAAACAGATAACAACTATTAAGAACAAAATCATGTGTTTTTCCAATTTAGATTTCAACGGTCGGATGAACAATAGGGATAACTTGATATATCGAGTCTGCGTTCTTAGACGCTTTCAAAATTAGGGATGGAAATAAGATTTGAGCAATAAGTTAGAGACTTGAAAATTAGGTTAACCCCGATAGAAGATGTTATGCTATTAGGTTCTACTGGCTAATTTGGTTCGTTATGTTGCAGATTTGGATTCGGTGAAACGCAACATGAGAACTTGCCACGGAAGCTGCAAAAAGAATCATCTGTAGCAGTTTAGCACCAACTTTTGCTGTCCCCAAAAATTTTGAGCTTATCTACGGTTAAACATCTAACGAAATTGTTGAAGCATCCAATTATTTTTAGTAGTCAGATTCTAATGTACCAGTTAATAACGGTTAAACTTTGCTACAACCCCGCCAAGAACATCTCCTCGAAGATCAAGTTACTTCATGACAAACTACTCCTAGCTTATTATTAAAATAATAGTAATAATAATAATAATAACAAATAACAAAAAACCCCAACTCCTAGCTTGCATCAATCAAAATTGTGTCTAAAACTTGGCTGTTTCGATAATGTCACATCATGAACCCGAACCAATCACCATAAAAATATTGTTTTGGAGAGCTTTCTACAATATAAACACCTTCTTGTAGTGCATATTATTGAACGTTAGATAATCACGTCTATGTGAAAACGTATACAAAACGAATGGATTCGAACATAAATCTTTCAGTTAGAAAATAAAGCTCTACCTATAGTGTATTTTTTCATATCATCCAGGTATTTACGAACTTGACATCGTGTTATCCCACACGCGTACTCATAGCACACCAATTGGTTCAACAATCTTGCATGATTTACATGTAAGCAGCTAAGCATAAAACGAAATAGAGATGGTTAATTCAATCGAAGATCTTTTCTTTGGGTAATGAAAAACAGACCCAAAAGCAGCCACGGATTTAAAAGGCACATAAGTGAACTGTGAAAAGCTTAGGACATGAAAGAGAAAAAATAACTATTGCTAGCTACAAAGAATCAGACATTATTGTATATATACTATTACTATACATTCTTGTCTGCTACAAGACGAACTTTATTCAAAGACTCTTTAAATGCTTGCCAAGCAACCATATAATGGTCTTGGGAAATCATCCCTTCCTCAACAACTTGCATTGCTCGTTTGTACAAATGGTCAAACCACTGAACCGGGTTTGTGATATCGACATTATTAGAACCAAGATCTGGTACATACAGGCGCTTAAAATCCTTCCTCCACCGTGACAAGATATACTGATATGGAATTCCCTCTACACCATTATAGTTGAGGACACACAAGGCGTGTCGGCACAAATAGCCTTTGAAATTAAAGCAACCGCAAACGCAGCGAACTTCTGTGCCTGCTTTATCATACATCACCTCGAAATTCCTTGCATCCCTCAGCATTTCGTCCTCCTCGTGTTCTTTGACCATGTACGTGACAATTGATCCATTTGTGTGAACTTGGTTTATATTAAAACAAGAAGGCATCATCACAACCTCATCTTGAAACTTTCTAAATAAATCTTTTGTGTACACTTGAGAGATCTGCAACTCATAATAGCATCTGGTTTTCATCATGGGACTCAAATCTCTCGACTCAAAATCATCAAGAGCTTCTTTCTGACGCTTCTTTTCCAAAACCGCATCATGAATGTCAAAGAAATCTTTCAAAGAAGTTTTTTCAAGCACGTAACCTTTAAAAAAGGAGCTTATTGACTCACCTTTCTGAAAATTGGACATTCCAGCAAAAAATGTGTCTTTTGAGTAAACCGGAGCCCAACGCTCTCGATCTTCATACAAAATCCGAAGCCACTCCTGATCTCTAATCCCAAACCTCTGGATCATATCTTCCCAAGCCATTTCAAAGTCATCTACTTTTAGACAGTCATACACAGTCTTAAACAAAGTAATCTGAAATGCCTCGTACTCTTGCAATGTGCCCAAGTTCTCAAGAATACTTTGCACAACATTTCCCAAACATAAACGATGATGAGCTCTAGGGAAAACCTCTGCAATTGCAGTTTGCATGGCCTTGCACTGGTTTGTAATGATAGTCTGAGGAGGCCGACCAGACAAGCATGTAAGCCATGCCCTAAATAACCATATGTATGTTTCCAGTGTCTCATCAGCAAGCAACCCACAACCCAGGAGAACCGTCCGCCCATGGTGATTTACTCCAACAAATTCAACAAGAGGAATTTCATAATTGTACGACAAGCATATTGTGTCAAATAAAACCACATCACCAAAGTAACCATATGCAGCCCTAGACCTGGAATCAATCCAGAACACATTCCTCAAATGCCCATAATCGGTGAAGTCCATCACATAGAAGAAATTTGGATCACTTAGTTGAGCCCGACAAAAGAAAGTATGGATGAGCCGTGCATCTCCATCTTTAAGCTTCAAGTGCCTAGAACGATCACTTTGGCTATTACTTTCTCCTTTGTACGAGTTTGGGCTTCCATAACTAACCATATCAACTGCAGGTGTACGATATAACTTGATTGTCCGTACTTCAACATCATGTGCCGGCTCGACCTTCCTTTTTACTCCAGCATCCATCCTCTTGTGTGACTTGGAATTTTGAACTCTTTCCGGATCAAACAAATGGTTGTGCTCAAGCTTAGCTTCATCCACTCTCCATCTATTAGACTCCACTAATCTCAACCTTATCATTGCCAGACAGCCCGTTCTCGTTTCTTTCCTGCGACTGTTTGCTTCTTTAACCATTTTAAAACCCTCACAATTGCAACAGAGCACAGCACCACGCTTCTCTTTGCTGTTACGCTTTGTCCATGAAGACTTAACCCTAATAGCAAATCCAATCTCCTTCGCATAGCAGTTGTAATAGTTGTAAGCATCATCGTACGATGCAAACTCCATTCCTACAACAGGTGGGGGATTGACCTTTGTTTGAGATGCACCACTTTGACCATCAATTATGCTCTGATCATCCTTGTTGTCTTCATGGTCATTACCCTCAATGTCAAACAGCTGCTCATCTGCATCATCTCCTTCGTTTTCATGGCCATGGCCCTCGACGTCAAACAGGTGCTCATTCGCATCATCTCCTTCGTTATCATGGCCATTGCTCTCGATATCGAAAAACTGGTCGCTTTTACTATCTCTTTCGTTTTCATGGTCATCATCCTCAATCTCAAACAACTGCTCAGAGTCATTCTCGAGGTCATCCCCTTCGTCCTCAAGCAAATGGCCACTGCTCTGAGAACCTTCTCCAATCTATTGAATACAAAACAAACGCTACATAAATAACATTGCAAAGGCAAACAGTTCACAAATCTATATACATACATATATTTATGTATATAAATTGCTTCCTCGAATAATCCTAGATTCCTAGCAATCTTACCTAAGATGAAAATTTTCCCAAAATTAAAAAAGGAAGTTGACCTTCTGAAGAAAACATGGAAGAAGGAAAAAAAAAAAAAAAAAAATCAGACAATTAACTTTAAATTCAACTAAAAATACTAATTCTTTCGTAGCTCCAAAGATAGTCCCTTATCATAATTTTGGGGCAACCAAGTGTCAGAAACTACGGATTAGAATAATTTACAGCCGGAAAATCCGATATTATTGATTTCTGACTAAAAAAATTATACTCTAAGAAACAAAAATTTTAGCTTCAAAGCCTCAAATTTCCGCCTTCTTTCCCACTATTTCCCCGACATTTTCCCAGCAACCAAACAGAAGGCAACGATTCCGAAGCAAACGCAATATATGGAAAGTAAAGACAAGAGAAATTAGAAATCCGAAAAAGGAAAAGGCGTGGTTTGACTTACGGTGATTTGAAGATTAGGGCTTGGCGACATTGCCTCGTTGGTCGGCGAAAACGCGGCGTCGCCGGTCATGGTTTTGGCGGAGAGCTGGCTTCGCATGGAATCGCGTCTTCGGTCATTTGTCAAAGTAAGTGACTTTAGTTTTGCCCTAACCTGCTGACTGGGCTTTTTTTGGGCTTCAGTCCTTGATTTTATTGTATTTACATATTTTGGCATGTAAGTTTTGCATAATAGCCGGTGAACCAGGGAAAAAGATGACAATAACATATTTATATTTGCATTTTTTAACTCCGTCAGGGCCAAAGGGAGTCTAATCGAGAAAATAAGTGGAAATATAAGGGTCTCTGAACAAAGAAAAATTGAGTGGTCTGCGGTGACCTGCTTTAGGAATGACGGTCCCACGCGTTGATCCTTCACGCGCCTTTTCTAATGGATGTTGATAATGGAGATAATATTTACACGAATATTTTTTATTTAATCAAATCTGTGACGCCGTTCTTTGATTAGGGCAAAAAAAAAAAAAAAAAAAAAAGCTAATTATACTAAAATCTAATGTTATTAGTTGTTATCAGTTAACTTTTTAATTCTTTTTTGTTGATAAAAAAACATTTCAACCTAAAAATATAGAGAAAAGACATGTATTTAGATAATTTTTAAAGAAGTGATATTTTTCATAAAAACTCGAAAATCATGAACTAATTTACATGCAATTCAATAAGTGTGTGCATTGTGCAAGCTCAAATCCAATCCCCGACCCAAGTCCATGTCAAGTTTTAATCATGTCGTCTATTTAGAATACTGGTTTTTGTGAAGAGAATCTTTTTTATATTTTTTAGAGGGAAGTTATGGATATTTAGATAATGATGTAACAAAGTTGTTCTTACAATGAGTTTAAAAGTTTCATGTATTAGTTTAAATATTGTTTTTTTTTTGGATTAACACTTTATTTGATGTTATATAAACTATAAAGAGTTAACATAATGAAATTAAAATATTATTGTGACTTATTTAGAAAGAAAACTAAGTGTGTGTTTGGTAAAACGGTTTGAGTTGAAATTTCTAAGTTTGAGTTGGTTGACTTTTTAAAAATTAATTATAAATTTTGTTGACTTTTCAGAAAAAGATAAAAATTAAAATGAAAAAGTACAGTTTAGTTGGAGTTAAACTTGTTCTCCAAACATCCCATTAAATGTAATTTTGAGGAAAAGAAAAAACTACGTCTAGAATTTTGATAAACAAAAATAATGGATAGAAAATGGCGTGCTAGTATATTTTTAGAGAAGTAAGATATTTCTAATTTATAGTACTAACCACGACAGTAAAATCTAATTTAAATTTAAGATTTTATCGAGAAGAATAAATGATCTTTATCATTTCAATTAACATCACACAATCTTTGATAACAAAATGGATTAGAAACTAGAATGAGTGAGCGCGTGGTTTGCTCTAGAAAGTAGTCATTTGACATAGACACAGACACACTGTCCCACAAAGAAAGTTGTTTACATACGTTGTATGCGTGTGAAAGGAAGTAGTTTATGGTTAAAAGAAGCCGTTGGTTCTCCAACACCAACCTCTAACAGCCACAAACCAGAGAAGCCATGGCTCTGGCTTGGGCTGCTCTGCTCTCTCCCCCTCTCAATCCGCCATCCTCTTCCCTAATTTCCACCAAACCCAAACCCCACTTTCCATGGAAGATCTCTTCTAAGAGTAGCAAAAGCAAGAGAGCAACCTTATTCATTACCAATGCCACAGCAGACCAGAACCAAGCCACGGACAAGGACAAAGACAAAGACTCCGACACGCCGGCTTTCAATCCCTTTGGATTCGTTACCGATAACCCGTCAAGCCGCAGCGCCATTCAGCTCCCCGACAGCCCTGCCGAGGACGGCAATGTTGGCCAAATGCTCTATGTAAGCTCAATTTTGTTTGCATATATAGTTCACTCTTTCAATTCAACAGTTCATGAAGTCAAGCCTTGATTGAAATTTGGTCATACCGTTTAGTTAAGATTTTTCGGTTTCACTGCGCGTATCAAATTTGGTCCTTTGCAAATTTATTTGGCTTTGTTGTTTACTGGATTATCTGTTTGAATTCTAGAGGATTGAAGACAAGGGTAAGGAGTATGGCTCCTACATCAAATCCGGAAAGTTGAGATGGTTTGTTAGAGAAACTGGTAAAACTTTTTGTTTCTGTGGTGTGACATTAATTTCTCTTGTACTGTTTAATATGAATTTCTCAAGATCTCCTTCTTGTTACGCAGGATCGGCGAACAGTCGAAAAGGAACAGTTGTCTTTCTTCATGGGGCTCCGACACAGTCCTACAGCTACAGAAATGTCATGTCTCAGGTGTAGCTAAATTTTATGTTGGATGATACAAATTTTATCTCCACTAATCGGTTTTCGTTTCCTAGGCTTATGAAATCCTTCTTGAGTAGTTGTCAGATCTTGGGTTTCACTGCTTTGCGCCTGATTGGATTGGATTTGGCTTCAGTGACAAGCCACAGCCGGGTTATGGATTTGATTACACAGGTTCATTTATAATTATTCTTGCTTTATTTTATGAGAATAGAGGCCCGGAAAGACTAGACCGGTCATTCTGCGCATTGCTTTTTTCAGGCATTGGATGGTAGTTAAAAAGATTTGAACCGTTGCAAAATTTTTGTCGTTGGCTCTCACCTGACCAAAAACAACTCAAATTTCAACTATTCAAGTTGATTTTTTCCGTTATCTGATGCTTGATAAATTTGATTGTGACGCTTGATGAACTCGTTTGTATGATATGACCAACTTTTACAGAAAAGGAGTTCCACGAGGCATTAGATAAATTACTCGACGTGTTGGGTGTCAAATCTCCTTTCTATCTAGTTGTTCAGGTATGGAATTTTATATATAACTTCTTCAAAGATTTACAGTTATATTTAAGTATGGACACTCTAGTAGAGGAAAACTATATAACTAAAGATCTAACATGCTCTTTTGCTCGCTTTGAAGGGGTTTCTTGTAGGTTCATATGGATTAACATGGGCCTTGAAAAACCAAAGCAGAATATCAAAGCTAACTATTCTCAACAGTCCATTGACAGCTTCATCACCCGTTCCCGGATTATTCCAGCAACTGAAGTAAATTTTTCTTACTCGTTTCAACATCGAAAACTCGCATATATCAGGAATTAAGAAACGAGTAAGAAGAACAAATAAGTGGAGCAGATACAAAATTTTAGAATAATTCAATTTCAATATGAGAGCTACATCCACTTTCAACCGCTGCATAATTTAACTATAATCAGAGAAACAAGTTCAAATGTCTTTTCGGGTCTCTCTGTTTCTCTCTTTCAAAACGGCTTTACGTAAGGTCGATATATGTGCTAATTCTGTGTTAAAGGCAATAAATAGGCGCTCCACACAGAATAAACATGTAGAATACTGCAGTTTTGTCATCTTTTTAATCGGACAAAATGAAGAGTTCATTTGATGCGTCATATGTAATTAATCTGCAAAATATTCTTATCGCCATTTTCTTGTTTGTTCTCAGAATACCTCTATATGGTGAATTCACTTGCCAGAATGCCGTTATGGCTGAGCGCTTTATTGAAGCAGGTAGCGCGTATGTATCCAAAAGCGTATCCCGTTCTTTACTTATTGCTTGACTTTCATCACCATCTCTATTATGTCCTCCGCTTAATAATTTATTATCACAAACAAATAGGAAGACGCAGTAAGCTTTTCAGTTTCATTTTTAACTCCTGAGGTAGTGTTTTTAGAGCAAAAGGAAGAGTGTAGGCCCGAGTTACAGTTAAATTTGAGCAATGTGCTCGTCTTTTTGCAGATATGTCTTGAAGCTCGAAAAGGCTGATGTGTACCGCTTACCGTATTTGTCAAGCGGAGGACCAGGATTTGGTTTGTCATTCATTTCAATTTATGAAGCTTCTAGATTCTTCTTATTCAATATTCATTTTAATCACACTTCAGCCTGTGGTTAGGGAACGTTTTGTCTTACTTCGGTTATGTGACAGACATTTCCATTATGGCATCGTATTGATGTTTCAGCGTTGCTTGAAGCCGCACGAAAAGCAAATTTCAAAGACATCTCGAGCCAAATAGCAGCTGGTTTTGCATCCGGAAGGTACAAGACCATGATCTTCCTAGTTGTCTTGTGTAAGAGTAATGAATCTGTCAGTTTAAGAATGTTTCGGTTTAAATGTCCCGGTTTAAACCATTCCTCAGATGGGATGGACCGATACTAGTTGCGTGGGGAATATCGGACAAGTATCTGCCTAAATCCGTTGCCGAAGAGTTTCAGAAAGGAAATCCAAATTCTGTCCAACTCAAGTTGATAGAAGGTGCAGGGCACATGCCACAAGAGGACTGGTAATTCATTCTGGGGTAGCATTTACGCATGATACAACTTTGTGTTTGTAATTTTTTGTTTTTTTTTTTTTTTTTTCTCACTTAAATTCGAACATTTGACGACAGGCCGGAGAAAGTTGTTGATGCTCTAAGAGTGTTTTTCTGAAGTTCCGATGACACATGAATCACCATTTTAATCTCAAAAGTAGGTTCCTGATTCTTAAATCTTCTTCTGATCAGGTCAGTTTTGTTTCTAGTACAAAACTGAGCTAACCCGGATGATAGTTGTGAGCTCCTCTCCGATCTTATAATCTGTTGTTTATATTGACACAGCATGTACATTGATTAGAAATAAACAAGCTAAGCCGTAATTGAAAAATGATAATAAGTTTCCCTTAAAAAAAATGATAATAAGGATAAAAAGATAATTGAAAAACAAGTACCATACTTAACCATCTCGTACAGTGATAATAGAGCAACTAATATACATATATCCTTGACTCCCTATCTTGTTTGACCCACGTTTATGTATGATATATTAAAATGGCCACTTGTGCTTTTGTTTTTTGTTTTTTTTTTTTTTTTTTTGAAATTTTTGTCCTTTTTTTTTTTTTTAATTTCTTTTGATAAATGTTAACAATGGCTTGGGGTGCATTTGGTTGCTCTGATGTAAATGTAATGGGAATAGTAATGGAAAAGAAGAGTATTTATATGTTTGATTTGGATAGGATTTAACAGATACTAAAGAATGGAATAGGACCTATTTAATTTGTACAAAATTAGCCTCTCTCTCTGTGTGGATAAACATCTGTTCAGCAAGAAAACGCACAAAATATGCACCAACAACTAAACACAACGCCTAAATTTTGATAAAGGCAGCAATAAGCATCATCAAAGACCCTTTTTTCCCTCCAAATGGACCACATTTTAATGTCTAGAGTTTTGCAAGTACACATATTGAATTGACAAATACATGTACAAAACACCTGGTTCATTGATACATAGCTTAATCTTTAAAATATATATATATGTTTTTTTTTTTTCGACTGGAAAGAGATGACTATCAATAGAACACAGCCGCCATTAAGGAGGCAGGCCAAACAGGAAACAGCCAACAACTGCAAAACAGAAAAATCAAACCGAGACCAGGCTAGCCGGAAACACACACAAACCGGTCAAAAACCCTAAACCTAAGTCGGGGGGACCAAGCCATGATCTCAACCAAAACGAGTGCTGAATGGAATTCACATCAATACAACCAAACAAGTTTGTTGTGAACTTGCATTACGTTTAACCCAAGAAACGTTTTAATATGTAAAAGAATTGAGCACCCCAAAGCATCCCTGAGGTGAGTTTGAGCATCAGCTGAGCACGTAGGAATGGTCCTCAGGAAGGATTCGAACACCGCCAGGCAGTCTCCTTCAAACACCACCACTGCAGAATTATCACCCTTGTTGCTAGCCACCGAGGCCACGAGCCTGATAAGTTAGACTTTAGAATAATAGCTAAATGTACCAAACTACTTCTGGTAATGTCCTTCGTGAAAGAAAAAAACAAAAATTTCTTCGGTTCAAACTAAAATTTCAACCTTCCTTGATGCAAGCATTGCCACTCTTCAGGTCAAACAAAGGGAGGATTTCATTTCCTAATATACGAGTTCAGACGAGAACAAAATATACCAATACAATCTTCAGGTACAAAACTGGCCCAGTTACACGACAAAAAGAATTACCGGGAATAGCTTATCAGCTAGAGAGAAGCAAAACACCCAAATACCGATTTCCAATCTTTTCCAAAACATCACCGGACTTCCATAGCAGTTTAATATATTAATTCAAGTAGGAACCTACTTCTATTTCTTTTTCACATTCTTGCTAGTTTGACTAGGTTGCACCTTCTTCTTGGTCATCTTCCCGACCTTGGATTGTTTGTCATTTGTGACTTTCTTTGACCTCTTCTTTTGAACTTTGTCATCTTCACCACTACCATCGTCTTCATTCTCTTCCCCATCACTTTCTTTGGATTTTCTTTTAGCTGGAAGATTCTTCTTTGCTTGACCCTTGGCCTTTGTTCCTTTCCTCGGTTTGGTATTTTCAGCACGGTCATCTTCATCAGTACCATCATCATCTTCGTCATCATCACTTTCTTTAGATTTTCTTTTAGCTGGAACCTTTTTAACTTGACCCTTAGCTTTTGTCCCTTTCTTCGGCTTGGTATATTCGGCAACATTGTCTTCTTCGGCAGTACTGTCATCACTTTCTTCAGATTTTCTTTTAGCTGGAACCTTCTTAACTTGACCCTTAGCCTTCGTCCCTTTCTCCAGTTTGGTATTTTCAGCAACATTATCTTCTTCATCAGTGCCATCATCGCTTTCTTCAGACTTTCTTTTAGCTGGAACCTTCTTCTTAGTTTGACCTGCAGGCTTCGTCTCTTTCTTTCCTTTGGTCTTTGCAGCAACGTCGCCTTCATCAGTTTCTTGTGCATCATCATCATCACCATCACTCTCATCCTGACGTCCTTTTCTCTGGTTACTTTGTTTCCTCTGTTGACTCACTGCTTTTGCTGCTTGGTTTCCGGTGAGCTTTTGTAACTCAGGTACAAAGGCTGTTGTCTAAACAAACGTACAGGCTAATTAAAACATGAAAATCTTAAAGATAAGCCACAAGAACTATATGTGAGATTCTGTTTTAGAACAACTTACCCTGCCACCAGCAGTGATAAACTCAATCTTCTTCCCTGCATCAAGAAAAGGCCAAATTTATTGAAGACGCCTGATAAACGGAAAGGCTTTAGGGTATATAAACAAATGTTACAAAATTGTTTGTACATACGTATGGGTGTGTTTGTGTAAATATATACAGAGTAGCAATGCATACATGGAGAATGATCAATTCACTGTATGCTATAAGACTAATCTCTTAAAGATGAGGAGCCAAACCATCAACAAAAGCCTTGCCAGGCTTCTTTTCACGGGTATGAAAAATCCAGTTATTTGGATATTGGCTACTATCTGCTCCAACTTCAACTGCTTTTTCAATAACCTGTAAAATGAATCATTGGTCAAAATGACCTTTTAAATCACCAAATCCTTACCATTAATCTTTCCATGCTTTTTTCCCCATCGAAAATGAAACAACCATCCACGTGGAAAGTGTATAGATTCAGCATCAACTTGAACCGCATAATGAACAACCTACATTTATCATCCTATATTCTATACTCACAATGAAGAGTGCATTTTCAACTCAAAGGGTAAAAGAAACGAAAATTGGAGGTATGAGAAGCTTTCTTGTAGAAGCTTGATTTCCTACCTCTTTGATGCATTTTAGTAGAGTTGCACAACTTTCTTCAGACAGGCTGGAAGCAACTTGCAGGGGATGAATTTTCGCCTGCGTGCATTAACAATTAGACTCCATAACTTATTTAAATGCCAAAAAGAAAAGGTGGGCCACACAATCTGAAAATGGTTTCTGAATTGAACTAAACTAAACTGCCAAATTAACCAAAAAATTAAATAAAATTTAAAAATTTTAAAAAAAATCCAACTTCATAAGCAACAAAGACAAAGTTATAAAACGTATAAAAGAATTTTAGAGGATGGGACCAAACATATACTTGGTAGAGCACTTCATCAGCAATCCAATTGCCAATGCCTGAAATATAACTCTGCAAATTAAAGAAAAGGTAGAATTAAGATTTTGAAAAAACACGACAAAAGTCAAAACAATTCTTTCATATTGGCTAGATGTAAAGTCAACAAATTTTTTAACGACGTGGCAAGTATCATTGTACTATCACTCGCTTCCTTGATCAAGCAACACATAACACAAAGATAGCATCACCTATATAGAAGTTCTACAAACAAGTAATATGTTTCGGCATCCGATTCAAAAGTATTGCAATTAAGAAGCTGTACTAGCCTGATCAAGCAACAGAGGCTTAATTGCAATTTTCTTCTTACACAAAGATGCAACAAATTCGTCTCCTGTCATAGGCTCCAAGAGAGCATCAGGGCCAAGCTCAGATATTGGAGGTACAGAAGCTGGCTGTAGAAACAAGACGAAAGTCAGACAAGGTACCTACTCAAAATAGAGAAACATGAAAGGTTTCACAAGATCAAAGAAAGACACGCTCATACATCTTTCAGCAATCGGACTTTAGCAAATCGCCTCTTGTCAGTGAAAGAAAACTCCATTCCATCATCTAGCTGCAGAATAAGAGTTTAAGGTAATAACATTGATTAAAAGTCAAAAGTAGCTGTTATCTTTAGCCAAACACTCTTTAAGAAATCCAAGTTAAAATCAGATACATTAATTCTAGTTACTGATGAAAAAGACATGCTTTTGTTTAGTTGATATTCAAACCGATAGTCACAAAAAACTAATTTGCTCCCATTCAAAAACAAATACCAAAAAAGATTCATCGCTTTCTAGTAAATGCAGCAAATCTTACTTCTATGAAAACCTTGGAATACTTGGAAGGCCACTCTTCACCGTCCTTTACAGCAGACCTGTAACCAATGGTTTTCATCGTGATAATTGTCCATCGAAAAACATGGAGTAACCAATATGATGATATTGAAAGCAACATCAAATGTCAATCAACACATCCGTCCTTGATAACTGTGTGGATTGTAGGACAACAAGTGCGACAGCAAATCACAAAATCACTTGTTGGGCATCTTTTTTATGTATTAAATCGAGCCGCTTAACTGATAATCATCAACTTAAACATTTAATAATCCACCAAATATACGTACGTGTGTGTGTGTGTGTTGTGTGTCTTAAAATCCTCATCATGTTATGCATTGCCATGAATAAACCTAACTTGTTTACCTCTTATATTTCGTGACAGCGACCCCCTTTATATATACAGCACCCGTCATTCCTAAAACAGTTAACCACAAAGAAATGAAGCAACAAATAACTCATTTTTTTCTCATGAAAATGCATATAGAAACAAGTGTAGACTAAAAAACATAGCCCAAATCGAGCATATAGCAGTTTCGGAAAGTACTTATATTATCTCCATGACTAACTACATTTCGATAGAACAAAAATGCAACCAAAAAAAAAAAAAAAAAAACACACACACACACACTTTCGTAGGGAAACGTCAGGTTAGGGTTTGGGAGAGAGAACAGTAATATACCGAATTGGAAGGAAGGGAAAGGAGGCGAGTCAAGCTCGAGCCAGAGATTCTTGCCCTTGCGGTGTGCGGCGACGATGGTCTTCCCGGAGAGAGAGGCCTCGAAGTCGGAGACGGAGACGCCGTCGATGACCTTGGAATCGTCGGCTACAATCGACTTCTTGATTCTCTTCCCAAGGCAGTTGTCCTCTATGGCCTTCCGAGCAGCCTCCACCTCCGGCAGCTCCGGCATTTCGGCTCCTCGTGGTTGCTCCGTACAATCCGCTCTCTGGGACTGAGAGAGTTGGAGAGTGTTTTCGCTTGGCGCGCTTTTTCTTGTGTCTGTCTTTCTTTGTGTTCGTCTGCGCGTGGGGTTTGGACTTTGAGGAAATGGAGGGGGAGTCGAAAAAGGTGGATTTCATCATGGGCCGAGATGGTGGGAAACGTTGGGCTACTAAGCCCAGTTTTTAGGGTAAACCAGTGGTTGATTTCCCGTTTTGAATTAGTAGTTGTCATTGGGGTGCTCATTAGTATTCCATACTCCAAGCTCGATTATCAAGGTTTTTTTTTTTTAAGAATTTTTTTTTAGCATGCTTAGTATAATTAACTTGTTAATTTTTTATGTTAAAAAATATCATCAAATATAAAACATAGTTCATATTCAATATGAAAAACAAGTAATGCATGACATGTGGGGTGGTTCAACGGATGCAGCCATGGCGGGGTGGTTTTGAAAAAAAAACATGTTAACAAAAAAGAAAAAAAAAAAAAAAGGAAAAAACCCCAAACCAAGAACGTCTATTACACTAACTGAGTGGTGTGGTTTGAACTTATAATTTGACGGATGCGGTTTGAACCTGTAATTTGACGGGTTGATGCCATGACAAAAAAAAAAAAAAAAAAATCAATTTTTCTGCTCAACTCTATTAGTGGTAAGTCCACATGAGTTTTGAGTTCCTTGTCAAATCCATGTAGAAGCAAAAACAGTTTTACCCTTTTTCACCGTAATCCATATCACCATTGATCAACCCCCTTGTCGTCTGACCTCCCATCTTCAAAAAGAGATAGAAGCATACGACTTTTTGGTTGTAAAATGCTGCCTATGAATCACTTGGGAATGAACTTTTAGCGCTTGGATACTACATTAAAAAATTATTCCAAATAAAAAAAATTTTTGTTTAGCTTACGTTTGGTTCACCGATTGAAGATAAAATTTTCAAGTTATAGTTTGTTGACTTTTCAAAAAATAGTTTTAATTTTTGTTGATTTTTCAGAAAAAGTTAAACTAAGATGAAATAAGAACATTTTAGTTAAAATTGAATTAAAATATCAAACAAAACCTTAGAATATCATAACTCAGATGGTACACTCAAGTGAGAGTGTTTATAACATTCTGACAAAAAACAAAAAAACAAAAAAAAAAAACCAAAAACAAAAAAAACAAAAACAAAACCAAAAAATAAAAAATAAAAAGAGACGAGGCATATGAGATTTCATAAAATAAAGCTCCAAAGTCAAATCTCATCCGTTCATCCGAGTGAAAAGTGTGTAATTTAATGATAGCTAAGATTGATCAAGTACTTGGATGACAACTCCGACGGCCACATTTAATTTCAATTCAAATATCATTCCAAGGTAGCACAGAATCCCTGTGCTACTTACAAGTAGTGGACCGAGCATTGATTTTTGTTCCGTCTAGTTTAGTAATGCTTCAAGTTCTTGCATATCTACCGTAAAAGCACAATCATTAATTGGAGTGCAAAAAGGGAAATTTGTTCCACCATATATAAAATCGAACATACAGTAATACGTAAGCGGTTGTTTTATGACTCTCTCTTTATAGACAAGAGGTTGTATTATTTGGAATTTTTTGAAATAACAAGATTTTTGCTAGACATTTATTTCCTTCTATTTTACCAGTATTCCTGACAGATTCTCCTAGTGATTTGTTTTCTCCCCACTTTTCTGAAATTAAAAAAAAAAAAACACACAAAAAACAAAACAAAAGCTCTTGATCTCAATTTACTAACAGTGAAGCACCTTATTTTCATCAATTAATGTGATTCTTTATTATTAAGTGACCTAATAATTTTTTAAGCATCAATTAATAAAATAACGACAACTCAGTTGTTATTTCAATCATATTAGAAAATTAGGATAAAACATATGACCCATGGCATTACTCCGTTACCATTGAATTAATCATTCTTTTGTGGTAAATAAACTACAGAAAACATGTTTTAATTGACATACATATTTCCTCGGCATATACCACATGCATCACGTGGCTAGTCATCTCCAACACTGATTGGGACCCACCTACATAACGTGCACATTTTTCATTTCTTTTGTCAACTAATTACAAACAAATATATTGTGTACCCAAGTTTAGTCATTGATATATTTATACAAATATTTTTCTCATACATTGTTTTTCCTCAATTAAAATATATTTTTTTATTTTTTCACATTTCTTATTTCTTTAGTACTTTTGTTTATCATTTATGGTTTGGTTGCCTATCATGTGATAAGGATATATTTACTATTGTCTCAGTCATACGGGATTAGATAGGATTAACAAGGATTATAAGATATTTGAAAGTCAAATTCGCAGCACATGATATCATCACTCCAAATCTTCGAAGGTACATGTTTTTTGTTTTCAATAATTGAATGTGAAAAAGAAACACAATTTGAGCCGTCAAAAAAAAAAAAAAGTTTTGCTTTTGCAATTACATATTAAATATGTCATGTATACACTTAGCAGCACTAATGGGAGTAAATTTTTTAAACCAAAAAAACATTTGTGCTCGGAGGTAACCAGGTTAGTTACTTAGTTTTGTTTTTAAAAACTAGAAAAGGATTATTTTCCCAATATACACGTATAGTTATGTACATCTATATATATCATTAATTATTGACTATTGAGATATATGTGGCATATATTTTAGTGAAGGCTTACCACTAGTGGAGTCATATGCCTCGTTTTTATTTTTTATTTTTAATAATTATCTGTTTGGATTATTGTTTTGAGACTATTTTGGGATATTAAAAAAGTTTTCTAAAATGTTTTTTTTCCTACAAAAATTTGAATTTGTTTTTAGAATCTATAATCCAATTGGGATCATAGGCACATATTCACGACTTTGCTTCAAGTGCCTTTCATCAAAGGGTCTAATCATATTTTGGAATCAACGACGCACTATCTCAAAAAAATAAAAATAATAATAATAATAATAATAATAATAATAACAATAATAAAAGATGCATTGTCTCACTACTAATTTTCTTCCAAATAGGTGGAGCAAGCTTTAGCATCACTTTTATCTACCAATCTTGAATTCCATCATCCTCCATCTGAATTTTAACAGTCATGATTGTTTTGGGATATTTTTGCTTTATTATTATTATTTTTTTTAACTTAAGAATGAAGAGATTTGAACTCTACCTTATATTAATTTATTTTGTTCCAGAAATCATATCAGAAACAAAAAATTTAGAGTGTAACTTTACTAATTTGTTGATTTGCAAAAAAAGCATAAAAAAAGAAGAAGAAAGAAAGCGTTAAAACTCTTTAAAGTGGTGAGATTCATATATATATATATATATTATTTTTTTTTGAGTAAATGAGATTCACATTTTATTAATAAAAAGCAATTTGTACACTTTTAAGTTATGGTTTTTAACTGGTCGAGATACAATGGTGACAGCAACCGTGGATATTTAACCATTTTTAATTTGAATATCTTATTACAATTAGTATAGGAATATTTAATTAAGCTTACCTTTCGTTTGGTTTTAATATTTTGTTTTTTCTTATACGCAATGATTTTTTACTTTGAAATATATATGCAAAGTTCAAAGTCTTGCCTATCCCTGTTGAAAAATAAATAAAAATATTTGCTTACCTAATGTATATTCGGACGTAATAAAAATATGTGAACGAAATCATTAGACATTTCTAAAATGTCAGTTCAAATTTTATGTGCTCTCATAGCATATTCAATTAATTTTCATCTTATGAAAACAAATCAGTTTAACTCTTCCTTTTTATACATAATTTCTTTTCTTTTATGAATTGATTTTATACATGATTTACATTGGTTAGAGTGTTACTTTATTATAAAGGCATTACACATGATATAAGAAATGAAATACAAGGACAACGTGACAAAAATTTGTATTTTAAAATAATCTCAACAGCACTTGAAAGAGAATAAGAATATTTTTTACATCGGGTTTGCATCTAAAAATTCATTTTTCCTTAAAAATCAATAAAAACATTAACTAATTTTTAAAAAATCAAATCAATTT
>JAFMPE010068868.1:32930-45827 GCA_024759925.1 Ficus religiosa
TGTACACATTATATTAGAATCATATATTAAATTATCGTTACTATGTCTGGAATCACTGTAACCGAAATAATTTATTAATTGCAACAAAATCCATCTTCTTAATACCACTTGTTAAGATGGGGCATAAATCACTATTAATACCACTTGTTCGGTGCAACATTTACATAATTATAATATAAATATGATTTTTCATTTAAAAAATCAATTTTTAGTATTTACTAAATGTCAAAAAATTTTCTAAATGACAAGATTGTAATTTTCATTTTATTTTAAGAGTGGCGAGTTTAGAATTATATATTTTATATTAGAATCAGATTTGATATTACGCTGAATAGATTTAACTCACTCACCTATCGTTTTGAAGAGGACTATGCGGAAGAAGCCCAAGCCGTCGCCCACGTGCGGAGGTTACTTGACCTCGTGGCCTGCACCACCAGGTTCGCCAAGCCCAGGAGGTCGCCCTCGAGCCCAGACCCAAAGTCCAGGAAAAGCCTCAATAGGCCCAACAGCAACAAGAGCTCGGGCACACCGGAGCCGTCCGATGCAGTCGACGGCCGTGCTCGGTCGCCGCCATCGGAGCCGTCGGTTCAGGCGATCGCGGAGAACTTCGGGATGGCCGCCATTCATCCGACGCCGAAGCTCTCCGAGTTCTACGACTTCTTCTCTTTCTCTCACCTCTCCTCTCCGATCCTCCGTGAGTATTGTGGTTTCTTCATTCTCGACGCAAATTCATTCTATTCAAAGTTTTTGTTTCTGAAAAGTGGAATTTTTTTTTATTTCTCTGTTATAATTTCTTAGATTTTCATTTTCTTCTTCGTAGATTTACGAAGATGCGAGGATGTAGAAGAGAGGCGCGATGGAGACTATTTTCAAATGCAGGTACTTTCCTAAATATTCTATCTCTTTTTCCTTTTTTTTCTTTTTTAACACATTTCTGTTGGAAATTCTCGATGTGCAATTCTAATTGCATTAGATTTTGTTTTCGGTTTTTTATTTTATTTTATTTTTATTTTTGTGTGATTAATTTTGCAGATCAAGATCTGCAATGGGAAGCAAATACAAGTGGTTGCCTCAATCAAAGGGTTCTACACAGTGGGGAAACAGTTCCTAGAAAGCCATTCTTTGGTTGATCTTCTCCAACAATTTAGCCAAGCGTTTGTCAATGTGGGTACTTTGAACCAGACTCTCTCTCTCTCTCTCTCTAAGGTTTTTGTTATTTTTTTTAATAATCGAATTCATTGCATAATTTTTCATTGCAGGCTTATGAATCCTTGATGAAAGCCTTTACTGAACATAATAAGGTACAGATTTGAGATGTTGCAGAGTACATTTCATGACTTGTGTAACGTTTATATTGAGCTGAAAAATGGATGTTCATGCTTGGTTATATTCGTTTTTTCGGTTGTGTTTCTCAGTTTGGTAATCTTCCGTATGGATTCCGAGCAAACACGTGGCTCGTCCCTCCATCCACAGCCGACTCTCCGGTAAACTTCCCGCCCTTACCAGCAGAAGATGAGAACTGGGGTGGAAATGGTGGGGGCATGGGAAGAAATGGCGAATATGATCTTCGGCCATGGGCTACAGATTTTGCAATACTGGCTAGTCTTCCTTGCAAAACTGAGGAGGAGAGGGTGGTCCGGGACCGCAAGGCCTTTTTGCTTCATAGTAAATTCATAGATGCTTCAATCTTTAAGGCTGCTTCAGCAATACGCCGTTTCTTCAATTCCAATTCAAGAGCAAACGAGTCCTCAGTCGTGCATGAGGAACGTATCGGAGACTTGTGCATCACAGTTAAACGTGACACAAAAGAAGTGAGCTCAAAATCTCAACTTAAAGTAAATGATGAAGTGTCTGGTTTGTCTGCCGAGGAATTTGCTCAAAGAAGTTTGCTCAAGGGATTAACCGCAGATGAGAGTGTAGTTGTCCATGTAAGTACTTTTTCCACCCTGTGGAAAGTTTATAAATATACTAATATATCTGCATAGATTGGGCAATACGCATTTCCCATTTTGATGGTTTGGCCAGATTGATCTCTGTTGGATAGACCAAATTATTACGACTCGAATGCTCGAACTTGAAAATTCAAAAGTAGCTTTGTGAAGCTTCTGAGTTTTTTTATGAATAGTTCTGAACTAACATGGTGATTGAAACTTCTTCTTTAGGATATTTCCTCCTTGGGTGTTGTTAGTGTAAGGCATTGTGGATATGTTGCAACGGTTAAAGTTGTTGGCAATGTGAATAAAAGGAAGCTTGAGGCTCAAGAAATTGAGGTTGATGATCAACCAGATGGTGGAGCAAATGCTCTTAATGTCAACAGGTTTGAACGATGGCTCGTTATTGCCGACTTCACTTCCTTTTATTTAAAAAAAAAAAAAAAAAAAGAGTAAATATAGATCGCCAAGTGTTTATTCAACTGAAATGTTTACAGTTTTTGGAGTACTTATATAAGAGATTGATACTGCTTTGAAGCCATTTATGATTTAATTACCATTTCTCTTGCAGCTTGAGGGTTCTGCTTCAAAAATCTACAGCCGAAACTTCTGGAGGTAGTCAATCTGATTTGGATAGTTCAGAAACTTCTCGTTATCTAGTTCGAAAGGTAATAAAAGAGAGCTTGAGAAAGTTAGAGGGCAAGACAGAAATGTCTGAAAGGCCTATCAGATGGGAACTGGGTTCTTGTTGGGTGCAACATCTACAAAAAAAGGAAACACAAACCGATAACAACTCAAAAGGTTCTAATGATGATAAGGAGGCTGAACCAGCTATTAAAGGTCTTGGGAAGCAGTTTAAGTCGTTGAAGAAGAGGGAAAAGAAATCAGGTGGTGAAAGTACTACAAATGATAGGGAAGAGTCTGATTCTTGCTCTAACAGCCTGCAAACCGGATTAGGTAAGGGAGAGCAAATTAATGCAGAGTTAAGCAGTGAAGCAGAATTGAAGAAAGTAGTTTCTGAGGATGCCTACTTGCGCCTGAAGGAATCTGGAACTGATCTTCACCTAAAGGTTTCTGAGACTTGGTTCAAATTTTGTCGTCTCTTTTACTCAGAATGAACTGCTAAACAAACTTAACGTTTATGTACTTTATGACAGTCATTTTTGTTTTTCTTTTAGACTAACAGTCCCGTGTCTTTTCTTGCAACAGTCGGTAAATGAGCTAATCAAGATGGCACGGAAATATTATGACGAAACTGCTTTGCCGAAGCTGGTAACATTTTGTGTTTAGTGAGCTTTTCTTCAAGTTTACAAAGCTATTTTGCATCGTTAATGTAAATCTGTTATGCATTTTAGGTAACAGACTTTGGATCACTTGAACTTTCTCCAGTTGATGGCCGTACACTAACCGACTTCATGCATTTGAGGGGCCTACAAATGCATTCTCTAGGTCATGTGGTGAGTAAAAGGCCTCTGAAAATAAAGCTCAAGCAGTCGTTTTAAAGTTTTGTTCTAATATCACAGCATGCATCAGGCGGAACTTGCTGAGAAGCTTCCTCACATTCAATCACTTTGTATTCATGAGATGGTTACTCGGGCTTTCAAGCATGTACTTAAAGCAGTAATTGCTTCTGTTGAAAATATATCAGACTTATCTGCAGCAATAGCTTCGTCTCTAAATTTTTTGCTTGGACATACTGGGTCACAAGAGAATGACCAGAGTCTGAAGGATGATCACGCCCTCAAAATGCAATGGTTAGAGACATTTCTAGCCAGGAAATTTGGCTGGACACTGAAAGACGAATTTTCTTACTTGAGAAAGTACTCAATTCTCCGAGGACTTTGCCATAAGGTATAGTCATTTTTACTATTCTCATTGCCGGCTTTAAATGAGAACAGAGTCATGATTGGACATATATTCTTTTTGCAGGTTGGGTTGGAGTTGGTCCCAAGAGATTATGACATGGAATGCCCAAACCCCGTCAGAAAATACGATATTATTAGCTTGGTTCCCGTGTGTAAGGTGGAACTCCCACCGACCCCTATTACTATCTCTTCATTTTGAGTGGATATTTCGTTGTTGGCCTATCATTGAGAGAGCTCATTCAGAATTATTATATCTATACGAATATTTTTTAAATTTTGTGAAACAGCATGTAGCATGCTCTTCGGCAGATGGTAGGAATTTACTGGAATCATCAAAAGTTGCACTTGATAAAGGAAAACTTGAGGATGCTGTTACTTATGGAACAAAGGTATTGCCATATAAAGCTACTTCTGGTATACGTCCCTCTTCTGAAGAGAAGTTGATTGCTCTGATATTATTTTTCCCTTGTATTTGAAGGCACTGACAAAGATGATAGCTGTTTGTGGGCCGAATCATCGTGCCACTGCAAGTGCTTACAGTCTTCTAGCAGTGGTTCTCTACCACACTGGCGATTTTAATCAGGTAATACTAATAGCAACAAAAGTGATTCTTTAGCACATTAGCATTGGTGAATTGGGAAAAGTTTAAATTGTATTTCATAACAAGAGAATTGCATTGTTATACACTTCAGAGAATCAAAACCAGGAATCTCTAAACTAGGAAATAATCAAAACTAGGAACCTGTCTAATCCTAGAATCATGGATTTCAGTAACTACAAAATATTACAAAATCTCCTAGCTAATTACAGCTGTATACACGGTTTCCTTGTATAGAAAACCGAACTTTCCCACAGTACGATACATATAAAATACCCTTTTGTGATTCTTCTTTTTTTTTTTTTCTTTTTTTCTTTTTTCTTTTTAAATTAAACCTTTTGTGATTCTTATGTTCACGAACTTTTGTTTCTCTTTTAATTCTTGTTCAGGCAACCGTGTATCAGCAAAAGGCTTTGGATATTAACGAGAGGGAGCTTGGGCTTGACCATCCAGATACGATGAAAAGCTATGGTGATCTTTCAGTTTTCTATTATCGTCTTCAACATATTGAATTGGCTTTGAAGTAAGTTGCAAAAATCTGACTGTTTAAATGAATTATATTCAGTTTTAAACTTTAAAGGATGACTTGTAAACATTATTTGCCTGCCGTTTTCTCTCTATTTAATGCGTTGTAATATTGGTAGGTACGTGAACCGTGCTTTGTTCCTTCTTCATTTTACGTGTGGACTATCTCACCCCAACACCGCTGCAACATATATAAACGTGGCTATGATGGAAGAGGGCATGGGGAACGTTCATGTTGCTCTCAGATACCTGCATGAAGCTCTCAAGTGCAACCAAAGACTCTTAGGAGCAGACCACATACAAGTCTCTCTCTCTCTCTCTCTCCATTGTTGTTTTCAAATGCCAAAACATGCAAACCCTCTAAAAATTGTGTCGTTTGGTCCTCACCTCACAGACGGCTGCAAGCTATCATGCCATAGCCATAGCTCTTTCATTGATGGAAGCATATTCCCTAAGTGTGCAACATGAGCAAACCACACTAAAGATACTTCAAGCTAAACTTGGGCCAGAAGATCTACGTACTCAGGTAGCCATCCAGTCTTTGTAACTATTCTCTACATATGAGTTTTACCGTTAAAAGATGTCCTTAATTTCTTATTTTGACCCTACAGTTAAAGTAACTTGGTAAATATTTACACTTTATTTTACTATTTCCATTACGCAGGATGCAGCTGCATGGCTCGAGTATTTCGAGTCGAAAGCTTTGGAGCAGCAAGAGGCGGCAAGAAACGGAACCCCAAAGCCAGATCAATTAATTGCAAGCAAGGGCCACCTTAGGTACTAATATGGTATTCCCAGATTAACTCGGATTCCGACAAATCATAACATGCCCTGGAACCTAATCCTTTTTGGATCCCCTCTATTGCAGTGTAACAGATCTGCTGGATTACATAAGTCCTTATCAGGATTCAAAAGGAGGTGATGCGCAGAGGAGGCAACGACGAGCGAAGGTATATGGTTCTCTAACAATTTGCTTCACCTGCTCACAAAAATGATCTGCTCAAATCTGGAAAGTTTTATTTTGTGTTATAATTGTTCAGGCACAGCAAGTAGAAGATAAAGTCTCTGCAGAACATCATGTAGCAACAGCTGAAGATGAGTTGCCAAGTGATGTCACACAAAATAGCACAGCTAATGCAGATGGCATAACAGAAGTAAACTTGGGAAGCACGCTTCATTATCAAGAACTGGAAGAAACTGATGATATTTCAAGATATGAGTTGACATTTACAAGTGAAACTCTGGAAGAAACGACTTCAGATGAAGGGTGGCAAGAAGCCAGTTCAAAAGGGCGATCTGGTAATGTTTCCACAAGCCGAAAGTATGGGCGGAGGAAGCCAGGTCTCTCAAAGCTAAACTTACACAGTGAATCTTCAAACTCTAGAGAGAGTAGATATGGAAGGGAAGTAAATTCAGCATCACAACATGTGACTCCCAAGTCTATTCCTACCGAGTTATCTCCACAGAAGCAGCCAAGGGGTCGTAGCTTGAGTACTGGGGAGGATTTGGTTAAAAATCAGGCAAAAGCTTTGGTCTCTAAAGTCTCCTCCTCTACAATCAGTCATGGTGCCATGGCTTCAAAATCTTTATCTTACAAAGAAGTAGCGTTGGCACCACCTGGCACAGTTCTAAAGCCGTTGTTGGAAAAAGCAGAAGAGATGGCTGTGGAGAAACCAGAAACCAAGGTGAGTAACGTTCCATCCGAGATATCAAAGCATGAAGAAAGTAAAACTAACTCTGTAGTTGAAACAATCACAAAGAGTGAAACAGAAGGAACTAATACAAGTGAGGCTCATAGGGAAAATAGTGGAGCAGAACTTGAAGAGGAAAAGTCCAAAGAAAAAAATGGAAGCAAACTTTCTGCTGCAGCTGAGCCGTTCAACCCAGGACCGATCACCATGTCTCACCCTTTAACTTCAGTAGCTGTCACAAGCGTTTACGATGTTAGAGCTGGTCAAGAAATGCTTTCAGAACCTGTGGTTGTTCCGCCTGTGGCTGCTCGAGTTCCTTGCGGTCCTAGATCACCATTGTATTACAGAACCAACTATTCTTTCCACATGAGGCATGATTTTCTCAAGTTCCCAACTCCCACAACCGAAAGAATGGGATCAGGACCTTCAAGAATCATGAACCCGAATGCACCAGAGTATGTTCCAAGAAGAGCATGGCAAACAAATCCTGTCATTGCAAATGCAGGAGTGGAGAAACTGGATGGCAGGCCGAATGATGAACCCAAAGATGATAACTCTAGAAAGAGCATCTCCGAGACCGAAAAGTCAGAGCTAGCGAGGCAGATTCTGCTTAGCTTCATTGTGAACTCTGTACAGCATAACATGGACTCTGCTGGTGAGTCTGCAGTCAGTGGGAAGAAGTATGATTGCTCGGAAAAACATTCTGATGCGATAGAGAACGACAGTGCCATTATAAAGATACAATATGGAAACGAAGGGAAGACAGAAGACACGGTTTCAGAGTCAGGTAATTCTGAGGCTCAGAAAGTTGTGGATGTAAATAAGAAGAGTGGGGATGGTGAAGGATTTATAGTAGTTACAAAGAGGAGAAAAAACAGGCAACAGTTCACAAATGGGGTGACTGATTTGTACAGTCAACAATCCATCTGTGCTTCTGTTCGTTAGAGAGAGAGAGGGAGAGGTTCACTATGAAGCATTTGGCCCTGAGTGGCCATCTCCGATTTCTCACTTCGCATTTTGGCAATGTAGAAAGTCTGGAGATAGAGGAAAATTTTCGGTCTCCGAGTCTTTTTTTTCATTATATTCATCTAGTTTGGGACATTCTAATAAACCGTGTTGAACGTTCGTTTTCTCTTGTTTAGAGATTTGGATGAATAAAAGGCTAATAATAATATCCTTTTCCTGTTTATATTATCCGCTTGCTATTTTTGGTTCATTTAGCATCTAAGTGGTAAATAATATGCCCAAAAGAAAGGGGGGAAAGAAGGAAAAAAAAAAAAAACAACTGAGGATGGTCAAAATGCTTCTCAGGTTCCAGCATTCATGCTTTGATCATTGTTCGAGAGTTTGATTTCTTGCGTCACCATAATGACCTTTTTTGCAAAGGTTGTCGTTTTTTGTGTTTTGTTATTTGTTGTCGTTTCTCATGGTCAGTCGTTTATTAGTGTCTTGCCGTTGTTAACTAGATTTAGATTTAGATCCATTCAGCATCTGAGTGGTAAATACCATGCACCCACCCCCAGCCCCTGCTCAGGAACAAATAAAATAAAATAAAACTTCCACCATTTCAATTTCTTTGAAAGGTGAAAAAAAAAAAAAACAAAAAAAACAATATCTATCCTTATATATTAATCGGTGTTATCCATGAATCTCAATGACCAATAATTGAAAATGAACACAGCAAAAAGCTATAAAATCTACGAACTACTACAAAAGAATTTTTTAATGAATTGTTTATTCAATTAATTTTAAATAAGTTAGGGGGTGTTTTGTGAATGAGTTTAGTTTAAGATTTTTAAGTTTTAATAGTAATTTTTGTTGACTTTTTAAAAAAGACAACTTTTTTAGAAAAAAGACAAAAACCATGATGAAAAAGTACAGTTTAGTTTAAAATGAGATGTAAAAACAAACAAACCCTTAATATCTCGTTTAGACCGATAAATAGAACCAAGGTTATAGTCAAAGCTACTGGCAAGCTATTGTTGTTTGTGAATATTCTCTAAGTTTCTTCTGTTTCTCTCAAGTCTGTCGTTTGAAAGTATATTCTCGTGTGCAATGCTATTATCTTCTACAGTGTTGCTTTTATGTTTGTAATATTTCGTAAATGTCGTTTTTGTACATGTCGTCTCTAATGTTGTTGTCGTGTTTAGTTATTGTCGTTTTGTTGCATCCTATCAAGATGTTCTCGTTTTCCATGTCGTCACTATTTATAGCTTTTCTTGTAGTCATTTATGGCGGTATTGTCTATACCACTATATATCGATTTGATCGTGGTCTTGTCGTTGCTGAGGTCGTATCGGGTAATGAAATATTTCCGTCGTTTTTAATATGTGTCTTGTTTTTTTTGTTATGGGTCAGGATATTTTTTGTCGTATCTTCAAGTCATCTTTTCGAACTCGTAGAGTTGGGTTTCTACACAACGATGAACGACAACAAGCAGAGAAACGACATCCACATATGAGACGACACAATACCTAAAAATACAGATTAAGCGACACTACAAACCATTAAGACGACAAAATGCAGGAAAACGATATGAATTAGAAAGTTTATTAATTAAAAAAAAACAACAACAACAACAACAACAACAACAAAATGAAAACAAGTCGAATGATGGTAACCTCAAAAACTCCAATAAACTCGTTCCGCAAGATGAGCATGGAACACGACAATATAGTAACAAACGACATACAACAAAGTCGGAATGTGAGATGACGGGAAAAAATTAGGAGTGTGCATCAAACCGATCAAATCAAATCAAACGAATTCAAAACCAAACCAAACCAAACTATACAGTAATTCATTTGGTTTTGTTTGGTTTGGTTTATGATTTTATTCATAAAAAATCCAAACCAAATCAAGCCGATTTCTAATTAAAATTATATATGAATCTTTTTAAATTATTTATGTATGTGCAAAAAAATGTAATTTAAATTATTATTTGTTTATATATGTTATCAAAATGTATTACATGTGTTTTAAAAGATTATTTATAACTAATTTATGTATTTTTATAGCTTCATTAAAAATGGGTTACTTGTAATTATGAGTATTTATTTTGATTTAGATACTTAATTTTAAGTCATTGATATATATGATTTAGAAACGCATAAATATTTATCATGATAATATTTTGATTCAATTTTATGTATGATTAAAAAGAGACTAATGAATATTATTTCAAACCAATAAAAAAAAAATCAAACAAAATCATTTACAAACAGTTTTGTTTGGTTTTGATTCCTTAAATGGTTTGGTTTAGTTTGAAAATCTTCAAACCGATATATGTTTGGTTTGGTTCGTACTTTAATAAAAATAAACTACTTGATTTGGTTTAGCAGCTCTAAAAAAAACATCAGACATCAAGAACAACGCCCAGCCTAAAACTATGTTAAAAAGGACAGATGTTTGTTTGGATATAAGTTTAATTTAAATTAAGTTATACTTTTTTATCATTATTTTTATTTTTTTCTGAAAAAAATTTTTATCTTTTTTAAAAAATTTTTTTATCTTTTCTGAAAAAATACTATTGAAACTTAAAAATCTTAAACTAAACTCATTCATCAAACACCGGACTAAGAATCAATTCACTGTAAATAAATAAATAATCATCTAACAAAAAAAAAAAAGAAAAGAAAAAAGTATTCCCTTTTTTCTTTTTATAATTTACTTCAAAAAAAAAAATGCAGCTAATCTGGAAAAACCACGCGAACAAGAAACGAAATGTCAAAAGTCGTCAACCGAAAAAAGACAAAAGTCAGAACTTGGAATCAAGAGACTTGAATGAATACAATACAACGATGGCCAGCAACACCGCCGACGGCGTAGTGGTGGCCCGGCGGCAGCTATGGGCCAGCCAGCCGGGACGCAGTGGACGAGAGGCGGAGGGGTATCTTCTTCTTCACTAACATGCAAACCAAC
Organism: Ficus religiosa; assembly: GCA_024759925.1. Lineage (NCBI taxonomy): Eukaryota > Viridiplantae > Streptophyta > Magnoliopsida > Rosales > Moraceae > Ficus > Ficus religiosa. Next base: position 43,462 of record JAFMPE010068868.1, read on the forward strand.
TTCGCATTTTTAAAGGTTATCAGTTTTTTAGACAACTTTCTTGAGGCCACCTTTTTAGTATCGAATTATTGAAATCCCTGAGAGAGATGATTTCTGCAGTGTTGACCATCTTATTTATCATCTCATTTTCCTCCTTTGAAGCTAAAACTAAAATTACAAGCCTAAAAAATCTTTTCTTTCACACAAAACTAGTTCATTTTTGGGTTCAACTCGTGCAAGTAAACACACAAAACTATATGAAACTGCCTTAGCTGCCCACCTTCCTTCTACGAGCCTTTTTTTTATTTTTTTTTAAATCACGTTTTGTGTAAAAATTGTACACACAGAACAAAGAAGTTTCTTGAGCTTTATTTGGCCAAAAAAAATAAAAAATCTGAACCCATAAGCCATTCTCATTACAAAATCCAATGTTACAAAGATGAGTGACGACTCAAAAAAAAAAAAATTATGAGTTAATATGATCAGCATCTCTAGAAGTAGGAGAGCAGAGAGGAAACAGAGGCAAGAGCTCCGGTGGGCCCGTCCCTCTGGGAGTACTTTTCGGGCTCGGATGCAAGTAAAATCCTTTCTCGGCGATAACTCTCTCCTCCTCCTCCTCCCCCGGGCACGGCGTCGCCGGCGTTCTCGGGCTCCCACGCGCCAGGAACTCCAGCGTCGACACCGGCGACACCATCACCATCTGATCCCTTCCTCCGCCTCCGCCGCCGCCTCCGCCGCTTCTGGGCCTGAGGAAAGCAGGTGAGAACAACGCGCCGCCGCCGCCACAGAAGGCGGTTGTGGTGAGGTTGAGCTCCAGCTTCTTGGCCGCCTGCCTCCGCTCTTGGAGCTTGAAGGCGGGTCTTCGGGGCCCCATGTCGGCCGAGGCGGGGGGTTTCGGGTTGGCCAGCCGGGACGGGAGGCTGAGAGGGAGCTTTCGCGCCGACGGGTCGTCGGAAGCCCCGGTTAGCTTCTGGACCACGGCCCGGAAAGTCGACGGGTCGGCCTGGACGTAGGTCGTGTTGGGCGAAACCGGGTCGGACCCGTATGTGGGCGCGTTCATGGTTGGTGACTTGGTGGACTAGAAAGTAAAAAAAAAAAAAAAATCAAAAAAACAAAAAATTGGTGCAAAACCTGAAAACAGAGATGCCGGATGAGAGAGGACCAGAAGCGGGAAAGAAATGCATGAAATATGGGGTTTTTATTATTGTTTATAGAGGGAGAGGAGAGAGAAAATGGGTTTTGTTTTTATTTTTTAATTTTTTGTTGTTTTTATTTATTTATTTTTTTAAAATATGGTTTTATTGGGTGATGTGGGGTGTAGAGGTCAGAAATACGGCGAGAGACAAGACAAAAGATGTAAGGTTGGGGGGGGAAAAATAAATAAATAGTAAAAGGAAAGAGATTGGATTCGAACAAGAGAATAATGACCTAAAGCCTACTTACTTATCATGATGTGCTATTTCAAGCGCTTTTGCTATCATCTTTTTTCTTTTTCTTTTTCTTTTCTTTTCTTTTTTTTTTTTTTTTCCCGCAAACTTCACGCGTCTTAACTTTACAATAGTCAAAACATACGAATCTAAAAACTTGTGCTTCCTCCCTAACTGAAATTAATGACAAGAGGGTTCGAATACGATGATGTATTGTCATGTAAAAATGAAAAGCCTTTTCTTTTGTTGGAGTATTTCTTTCCCAATTAGGTGACAAAGTGAGGCAATCATGGCCTCGTTTGTCATAATAATTAGTGGGAAGACAAATTCGCATCGGTCTTTGCTTAATAATGATGAACACCAAGCATTTTTAACCAAAAAAAAAAATTTATTGTTTTGAACATTTATCCGATTTCATTCATTTTTACAAGTCTTATAATATGATTTTAATTAGGTTTACCATTTAAAATCACTCATTGATTGTTGATTGTAGAATTCATATAAATAGAAAGCGCTTTGCTTTTTATTTTCTAATTCAGGTTTAATATTTCATGGAATTTTAATAACTTCACATTATTTATATATAAACATGATTTTAATTAGATTTACCATTTAAAGTCATAAATTGCTCGTGGAATACCATATTAATAAAAAGTTCACTTTTCATATTCTTAATTGTTTCACTCATAATAATGATAATGAAAGTGCATCCGATTTATCTACTAAAATAATAGACTAGGTTAGTAGAAAAGCACTCAATTTTTAATGCTCCTGACTCATATTCAATTTATATCCGTCTTGTTTTTTTTTTAATTATTTTTATGATAATGAGGGTATTCTTTTGATGTCGTAATTGATAGAACGTCAAGTTATAGATTACTTTTTTATTTAGAAAGTATATCATGCGTTTTCAATTTTTTTATTTGCCTATCATTAAATTATGCTTAATGTATAAATCTA
>JAFMPE010068979.1:2685-16848 GCA_024759925.1 Ficus religiosa
AAGACGACCAACAATAATAGGAAAAGAGAGTCTTTGGGTTGTATAAGTCCGAAAGTGCTTGCAATCATTTGATATTAGAAAATTATTCGATAGCTGGACGTGATCCTGAAGAGTAGGTGTGACTGAACCTCGTTAAAATTGCATGTGTCTTTAATTTATTTACGCTTGCAATTATTTAATTAAATTGATAATTTAATTAATTTCGTTAAGTGATAAAAACGGATCAACAATTATATACATCTAAATTCATCCAGACTAGTGTTATATAAGTATATGTAGAATATATCATAAGGTCGTGAGGTGTGATCACATCATCACAGAGCTTTCACACACACATGTACAACATGCATTAATTGCTTTAAAATATATATATATATATATATATATATATAACAAAGAAGTACATATAGTGTATAAGGATCAGAACCAAAAAAAGAATACTCTTCGTGTCACTCCTTAATTTCTACACATTGCATGCGTAGGAATAAAGACTCATAAATTACATGATAGAATTCTATAGATGCATCAAGACGTTTTGATTAATTTGGTTAGCACTTTTTTAACAATCTCATCATTTACTTCTCTCACATAAAATTAATTATAATATAAACAAAATTACAATGAATTTTTAATATTCAAAGAATCAAAACTACTACATAGAGAAGAAAAAACACTTACATTACCATTTTTATGTGATCTATACTGATTAGATTAAAGGGAGGAGATATCTTTCATAAAAGTAAATCGCAATTATTTATTGAATTCAAAGAAGATTGCACCAATGAAAGAGATAAAAGAGCGGTATAACATAGCTCAACAAAGGAAGGAGCTTGCCAAACTAAGCAAGAGATGCCCTTTTCTTTCTTCCATCCGCCTATTAGGTTAGGTGGGCCGATTTTAGGCTTGACAACTCGAAGCTTTGTAATAGAGCATCAGCGAAGTATTTGAGTAGCCTCTTGGCCGATTACCTCCGGAAAAATAGGTGCTTCATTAAAATCCTTTACCAAAAGAAACCCAAAGAAAAAAAAATCCAACAAAGGAAAAAAAAAAAAAAAGTGCATTGTATAATCCAGGACAAATAGCCATAAATTACATTTAAATATGGGCGCGTTTATATATAAATATATCTATATAAATATTTATATAAAGCAAGCTATTCAAATTTCTACACTTGACTTGACTAATGCTTTGGGAGTTTGCGTGCTTTACTATCGATACATGATGAATTGCGTTGATCTTTCGTGCATATGTGTGCAATTGACTATGCCAATTAAACATCCATATATATATATATATAAATATAATATAATATAATATAATATGTGATTATGGAATGTAAACGGGGTATTTTGTTTTAAGTGTAGGTTTAGCTTCCCTTTCTTTTCTGAGGAAGTCAAGGTTCGTTCAGGTATTAGATATTACTTAGCTCGTTCTCTATTACAATTAGAAACCTATGAAAGTGTGTGTCTATATATATATATATATAGAGAGAGAGAGAGAGAGAGAGAGAGAGAGAGAGTAGTAGTACATGGAAATGTGTAAGCAAGTCGTGTGAAATCAGCTAGTGGTTAATTGGTCTGAAAATGACCCATCCACTCTAGTCCTGAAGTAAGCACGTGAAGTTCAACCCCAAAAAAAAAAAAAAAAAAAAAAAGGGGGGGGGGGGTGGGGACAATTTTTCAAGAGTTCTGATCATATTATATATACAATATATATAAATTATATATCCATTGATCGGTCTTTAAAAAGTTATGCATGTGCGTGTCATGTACGTGTGTGTGTGTGTGTGGTGTTCATCTTGCAATTACATTCAAACATGCCATTATATATATTTTTTTTTTCTTAGGATATTAATTATCAAAGAAGTGAAAGTCAAGATATGACAACATAAGCATGTGCCAAACCAGAAAGCAAAATTTTTTTTGGTATTTAGCTGGAAAGAAAAAATCATGGCTGCAGAAGGAGCTAGAATAAAAAGGGGTGGTTTTTGTAGTTCGATACAAAACGCATATAGCAGAAAAGTCTTGGGTTTAGGTGTGAAGGAATTGAAACCTTGATGAAATAGAGTCCCCACCACGAATGGGACGAGTATCAAACAGAGGTCAAACAATTCATTTGATAATATCACGAGCTTTTGTGTTGTGCATGTACCTAGAGAGAGAGAGAAAGAGAGAGAGAGAGAGAGAGAGAGGAGAGGTTTTTTTATTTTATTTTATTGCATTTTATTTTTGACAAATTAGGAACAAACAGCTGTCAAAGGACAGGGGTGAAGAAGAAGAGAAAAGTGGTCACAAGATTTTATCAGTGCAAAGAGGAACATCATCATCATCCACCAATCTGCATCTCTATCCTTTATGTGAGTTTCTTTAGTACTGCATCTGTATTTAATCTACAGATCAACATATACACACACACACACGCTCACACATATATACATAATATATAGAAACTCATGCAGCCTCTGAAATCATTCTTTTTATTCTTTTGTTTGAATCCACATATGGAAAGTCTCAGAATATATGAACTTATATCTCTTTAAATTCTTATGCAACTAATAGGGGAAAAAAATATTCAAAACCTCTCTCTCTCTTTCTCTCTCTCTCTCTACACTTCCCGAAGGGCAGTGGGATGGGTCTGAGTATTAAGCTCGGACGACGTTATTTCTCGTTCATTCTGGTCAGTATCTTGGAAGAGGACATTCACCAGTATTATTATTAGCTTGTATTTGCAATTTTTTTTATATAAAAAAAATAGCAACGAGAATTTCTATAATTACCTTTTTTTTTTTTTTTTTTTTTTTGCGCTTTGTAATTTTGTGTTGGTTTCAAGATTATAAGTTTTCTTTTTCTTTTTGTTTTAAATTTAGAAGATCTTTTCGCTTCTGATCGATTACATAATCAAATCAGTGTAATTTATTATGGGGCTTTTAATTATTATATATATATATATAAATATATGCATATTTATAGAAAGTCTATCCACTGATTATGGGGCTTTTAGTTTTCTGAAAATTAGATGCTAATTCTGGAATTCTTTTAGTTACTAATTCTGGTTCTTTTCAGACTATTTTGCATTTTCTTTTCTATCAATATATACTGAGTTGAGAATTTGATAGCTGACAAGTTTACTAACAGGTACGAACTCATTAATCGGGATGTATTATTAAATAAGCTTTGATATCAGTTTATCACTCTCTCCGTTTAGTAAATAAGCGATATACTCTAAGATATGGCCATGACTGTAACTCAAATATAAATGTTGAACTTATCTTTATACATATATATATATATATATATGTTTATCATGTTTATGAGAATGAGAGTACTTTTTGTATTGTTTTTTTAACTTTCATTCGAAATTTGTTGTTCAATTATGGTATCATACTTCAGACGGACTAATTATTTATATAATATAAAAGTATTTGTTAAGCTGTCCTAGTTGAATCTAATTTATCAGTAACATAACCTCTCTCGCCGCATTCACTTAAAATATATATATAAAAACATATATCCTAAATGTATCTTTATCACATTCTTAGTTACATACGTTCTCTAGTTTCTTTTCATTCTTCCTAGTTTCATAGAGCTTGCTTTTAGGATGAACGAGCTTTTTTCTAATATATGTTAATTATTTTTTTATGCATAAATAATTAAAAAAAAAAAAAAGATCGTATATTCTTTATAGGTACAAGATATAATAACCGAGACATGTGCGATTCGTTTAAATTCCAAACTTATTCCTTTTAAGATAGGCCGGTGATACAGTTCAAACAGGAAGTTGAGTTTAAGGAAGTTCTGTTCACAACTCAATTTTGTAATAAAAGCGATCAAGTTTTTGTTAGTACAGTTAACTACATTTATACCATCACCTAAATTGATGTCCTTAAAGCTATAAACTAACATATATACCATCAATATTTTGAATACCTCTACAGTTAAAACGGTTACAATTATTTAATGCATTCGTTTGGATGATAATTCTTAACCAAAAGTTAATAAAGCTCAAGTACAATGTGCTTGGTTGATAGGGCACAAATAAACATTAATTTCCCCTTGGCCATTAGAAGTATTACTCTTTATTAAATTCTTAATTTTTTGACAGAAAGAAGTTCTCACTTCTTTGACACACCCACATAAAAAACATTTCTACTTTGTTATCATATGAAGCTGTGAAAGTAAAAACGAGTCTTTCTATTGACCTTCCAATATATGGGCATATATATAAGAATAGTCTCTAACCAGAAGCATTTATAAAATGATACAATTGTGAGTTTTTTTTATATATGTTTTTATAACAATTAATTGATCGTAATGTAATTTTTTTTAGCAATACTTTTCTTAACATTATTAAGAGTTTTAAAGAGTCCGTGCTATAAGATTTTAAATACAACATTACTAATTACAAGATGTAAATAAAATTTTACAATTATCGCATCCAGTTACCAGATAGAAGAGCTTTCATAATGTGTGTGTGTGTGTGTATGTACAAAATTTCGATCAATTTCTTAAGTTGTTGCTTGGGACGTGCTTAATTAAGAAACCGGTGTATATATTTGGGGGTTTTTTTTTTTTTTTTTTCCGGTCCTTTCTATAAGGTAGTTTCTTATTATTATTATCAGTAGTTTTTTCTTTCTTTCTTTTCTTTTTTTTTTTTTTTTTGGGGTCTGTTTTGTCATTGATGTTGAATTTAAATCTATTTTTTTCTTCTTCTTCTTTGCTTTTATGAATTAGAGCAAATGATTGATTGAGTTGTTTAGTAAATACTAATCTAGTCAAGATGTGCTAAGTTTATCTAATTCCTCCCTCTCTCTCCATTTTTTTAAATTTTATTTTATGTATGAAAAAAAGACCCGAGAAGCTCAAGAAATATAAATCTCTTCTTATCCCAATTGGTATAAGCTATATCTCGGAGGTTTGCTAGTTTTGATTCAACATTAATTGTTTGTTACATATAGCATAAAAAAATTACTATATGTAGCATACAGATTTATACGGGTGGCTATGTGGGTTGAGATCAAATCAGTAAGAGTAGTTATATATCATATGTATGACTTCGATTTATAGCTCTACCAAAGAAGCTAGATTCGTAAAATTCAAAATATATAGCACATATATGCTAAATTATTCGCAAGAGGTAATGAAATGTCTTTTCTTGAACAAATGACTTTTTTTATTTATTTACTGATCCAGCTTCAGAAGTTTCTCCCTTCAGATTTTTTCCTATAGAAAATCCTTAGGTTTTGTGCATGTATGTTCAAACACACACACACACACACACACACAAACAAATATATATCATGCACTTCAACTTGAGTTATACATTTGCTACTTTTGCAGGCTCTTCAAGGTTTGCAACAACGACTTCTAGAATGAGGGAAATCATAAAGAACACGCTAGAGATGTGGCAAATTAATCATGATGAAGAAGAAAAGGACAGTAATCGTACTAGTAGCGGTACCGAAAGAAGCGGGTTTCAAGATGATCAAAAAATGATGATGGCCAATGCTGTTGAGAGAAAGGAAGGAAAGGCTAGGGTTAGGCAGTATGTGCGGTCGAAAATACCTCGGCTCCGGTGGACGCCGGAGTTGCATCTCTCTTTTGTGCATGCCGTCGAGAGGCTTGGTGGACAAGAGAGTAAGTAAACTTGTATACATACATAAATACATACATATATATATGTATGTATATTCCACAAGGTTAATATGCCTAAGTGTCCGTTTGGTTCGTCAACTCAAATATAAAATTTTCATCTCAGTTTTTATCTTTTTCTGAAAAAGTTTTTTGTCTTTTCTCAAAAATTACTATTGAAACTTAAAATTTCTAACTCAAACTGATGAACCAAACGGACCCTAAGTTCTCTTTTAAATCTCTCTCGAAGTAAGTTTAGGTTTTTGGTACTAATATGTTATGTTTATTGTAGAAGCAACTCCCAAATTAGTTCTTCAGTTAATGAATGTGGGAGGTCTTAACATTGGGCATGTAAAGAGTCACTTGCAGGTATACGTACGTTAACATCAATATATTTTTGTGTATATATTCCTGCATGGACTATTATATATTCCATCAATTTTATGCAGTCTATTTATTATTATTCCTATTGGTTTTTTTTTTTTTCCTAAGAATTTATATAGTATAGAGTTTCTCATCATATATATGATCTTGTTATTGTCAGATGTATCGAAGCAAGAAGCTTGATAAGGCTGGCCAATTAGGTGCGGTTTTCTGTGTTACTGTTTTGAATTTATGGTAATATATGAAATATTATAGATATATATATATATATATATAACAATCCCGATAATCAAACCATGGTGTGATGAACGCGAGAATACTAATAATGCAGTAGATCGCTTCCTAGCTAGCATTTTTTTTTTTTTTTTTGGGATAAAGAGCTAGCTATTTTAATTAACATTTCGGGAATATCATAAAAAAAATGTAAGGAAATAAATCAAGGATTAGAAAGAAAAGTAAAGGATATGAATTAAGAAGTATCATTGATTTACTTGCTATAGAAATTTAAAAAATTTAAAAATAAAAGTAATTAAAGAAAGAAAGGTTCAACATGGAGAAGTGATCCACTGTTTAGGTGGAAAAAACTAAGGAATTCACCATTTAGACGCACCATAAATGGGCTCCCATATGAATTTAAGTTGCAATAACAGAATTTGATCATAAGTTACTTATAACAACAAATTTCCTAAATCAAAAAATCTCTTAAATAAAAAAAATTTGAAATTCCTAATAAAAATAATTATATAAAAATAACAACTTTTCCTAATACACCCTTGCAAGATGGAGCTCCGGTAGGAGTTCCAAAATTAGACTATAATAGAAGGAATTAGTATGAATAAAAGATCTAGACTTTTTTCCTCTCTTTTTTTTTTTTTTTTTTTTGAATTTCTAGATAAAGAAAATAAAATAGTAGAGTATGGAAAAAAATTATTGAAGATGTGTGGCACAAGAGTGCAAAAAAGGGACAATAAGCGTCTAGAGAGAAAGAAGACACTTATGTGTATGGACGACAATTGTCAAGAGAATGGATAGAGGGCACAATTACGCAGCAGGGATGATATTCATCGAGAGAGGCACAAGAGCACGGGAAGGATCAGGGACTCATTAGAGTATAATCTTAGGAGCATAGCATATACAAATTAAATAAAAAGATTAAAGCAGGTTTAGCGTGGAAATATAATTCATGGACTAGGAAATAGAGGAATTTACTAATAAATTGCACAACAAATGTGCTCCTATATAAATACACGTTACAAGTATAGAATTTGGTAAGTTATCTTTTTTTAAAAAAAAATAAATAAATTTGGCAAGTTATCTAATAATAACAAATCACCTAAATTGATAAAATTCTTAAATATAAATAAATTAAAATTTCCTGATAAAAATAATTATATATAAAATAAAAATTTTTCCTAATACTAGTGTTATTACTTACCTATGATATGTAATGAGAGACAATCTAATTCTATTTCTTTTATGAGGGAAAATCTAATTCCATTTCTAGTAATTTACTGAATTTAGGAATGTTAATCTTAAATATATAATTATATTTAAATATCCTTTTACATAATCAAATAACAATTGATACATAAGAACTTATTAAGAGCATGTAAATAAATTTAGCATTCATTTCATTTGACAAGGAAAATCAAAATAACATGTTAGAAACATCTTTGAAGAAAGTAATAGTAAATTATAGTATAAAATTTTAAATACAGTAATGAATAATATAATCAAATTTATAATCACATAAAATTAAAAGAGAAGCCCTCCCCTTTCTCGTCTCTATCTCTCTCCTCCTATATAGATTTTGGAATCCGAACGAATTGACCAACAATTTTTTTTTTTTTTTAATATCATGTTGTCACAGTACCATTTCAAAAAAATCCGTCCAAGAATGGAAGAAGAGATTCTCAGCAACATCTTAGATCAATGGAGCACATGAGCACTAATACTGGCTTTGATAATAAATTGGGACAAAATTCTAACGATGTTAACCGTGTTCATAGCCTTCTCAAGTGTTCTCTCCCTCAGAAACCTTTAGATCTCAAAGCCAACATTTTCAGGTATGAACTTTCATGTCTCATTTATTACCAACAACTAATTAGAATTATCGTTTTCGTAGGCCTTTTTTCTTATACATTTTTAAAATATAAAATAAAAATAAAATAAAGTACTTTTGCAGGTCAACAGCTTCAAACCAGTTACAAGTGCCCACAAAACGTAGCCGTTTTGTTGAACAAGCGAGGGGGGCACCATGTGAAATGATCAATAATACAAAAAGGATTCGTAATGATAATAGTACTACCTTCCAATCTTTAGTGCATAATATTCGCACCTATGGGACAACTCTTGCCAAATTTCGATCAAGATCTTACGGTGCCATTTCGGCTAATTGCAGTAAACCAAATCTTGACCGTCCATTCGAGGTAACTCTTCGACTACATCGTTTGCAAATTGTTTTTATTTTATTTTATTTATTATTTTGATTTTTTATTTTTTAAATTCCGGTGCTTCTGGAATTTTGAAGATATTTCTACTTTGCCCTTTAACTTTAAAAATTCTGATGACCTTGCTACAAAGATGCTATGTTTGGTGGGAGGGATGAAAAATAGAAATGAAAAAAGAGTAAAATACGTTGGTGAGATAAATTAAAAATAAAAAAAAAAGAATAAGTTTTTCATTCAGATTGTTTGGTAGACAAGAAAGAAAAGAATAAAAAAATTATCAAATTTAATGTATTTGCGACTATACTCTCATATAAATTAAAAGATAATAAGGGATTGAAGTCAAAATAATTATTTTACATACCATCTTTTTAGTCAAATATTTCTCTTGCACTTTCTTTTCAAAGACGGAATGATTAAATAATGGTGGATCTCATCAACTTACAAGTTCCTGCAAGTTCCTTCATTCCCATTTTCCACTCTACTAAACAACTTAAAATTCTATTTTTCTCTATAAAATTCCTCCTCTAACTTCCTTCCTCTCTCTTTCCACTCTATCAAACGTAGCATAAACTTCAAATTATAAATTTCTCTCACTTTACCTCCTCTGTTTCATTTCCAGTCAAAATCATACGGTAAATACTCATGTGTGCTAACGTAGTAGGTTGTTGAAAACAATTTTCGTTTAACTGATTGTTTCCTACCATTTTATGTAGGGACACTCTAGGTTTTAAATCCCCTTTTTATTTTTTATTTTTTTTCCTATCATTTGCTTCGGATTTAGGTGTTCAAATCGTTCCCTGAACCTGTTGAAATCATATATTCGAAAAAGATGGCTTGCAATAAGTTAGATTCGTTTAGCAGTAGCTCTAATTTGTTTAGGAGACAACCCTTTCGGTCTTCTTTAGGTGGGGAATGAAGCAAACGTGCTAAAGTAAGATTAAATTAAAATTTAACATAATACGATTGGCATTTTTAAAGTTGATGGTACAAAATAAGAATGACCTCGAAATTCAGGAAGCTCTAGTACAAATAGTCTTATTTTTTAGTAAAAGAAAGTTGGAGAAGAACCTATATTAGGGAGCTTTAATAAACACATCTTAATAACATTGGTGCCCCCTGAAACTCCCAACTCATATTGAGTCACTACTCAATTTATTAATTAAAGAAATTGCATAATTATACAACGTGTATATATATATATATTTTCCACGCTCATTGTTATATTTTTTCATCATTTGTAGTTGTTTTGTTTCTAGAATACAATGCTGTTTCTCAAGGACGAAGAAGCCATGCCGGATTTGCAATTAGGATTGAGCCAAGGGGATGATAGGAGCGATGACAATAAGAGTGCTCATTTTAGAAGCTCCCAAGAACCTAGCACCAAGCTATCTCTTTCTCTATCTCTTTCTTAGTCAACAATATTCATTTTTCAATTAGGACAAGGCCAAAAAGTACTCATAGGAAAAACCCAACCAAAGATTGAGCCCCACTTTTTACCAATTGCTTGCCCCAAATTTCACGTTGAGGCTCAAGTCAAGTAGTTAATATCTTGTACAAGGATCAACATCATTTGTTTGAGTTTAATATGTTAAAGGCCCGGCATTTCTATTTTTTTTTTTTTTTTGGAGAGAACTAATTTTGTTTTTAATATGGATGAAAAGTAGAAGTTTTTCTTTTTCTTTTAACTTTGAGTGTGAGAGTTTATACGCTACCCATTGTAATGAAGTCAAAGCATAGAGTTACCGGGACTATACTTACATATATAAAAATGATGACTTTATAGTACTGTCTTACTAAAATAACCATAATGTTTAAATCTTCTAGTAAGTAATAGACGCGTTATATATATGAAGTTTTTAAATTCTTATTTGAGCTCTTATTCAATTTTTTAAAATCTTTTTAGAAGAGCTTTTTTTGAAAAAGCCATAAAATATGATTTTGACTTGAAGGTCTATTTGAAAGGTCAAAAACTCTTCTTGAAAAGTTACCTACATTTTGAGAAGTAGTTTTAGATTTAGAAAGTAAAAAACAGCGCTGCTTTTCCACTTTTCATTAGTCAATAAAAAGGGCGATAGAACTGGTGAAGATTGAAAAGAAAATGGCTTACAAAAAAAAGGAAAAAAAAAAAAAGAGAGAGAGAAAGAGAGAAGTAAAACGACATTGACCCTTATCACAAAAGTCAAAGTAAACTAAAAGTCCAAGTCTTGTTGACCGGTACTGATATCGTAGCCATCTAAAATGAGCTTATGCGTGCCTGAATCTCCAAGTCATCAAGAAGAATTACATCTCCAATTCATTACCAATAATATGCTATTCATTTTCTACACCATACAAACAAAATAGAGTCAGGTATATTAGAATCAAAGGCCAAAAATAAACGCCTATTACAAGAAATTCTTCTTTGCCTCACTGGCTCTGACCATTGCCTTAATGAGTTATGACTGTTATCATCTCAAGGAAGAAATCATGTGTGGCTGCTGAATTACAGAACTTAACAAACTTTAATCTGCTTATCTAACAAGAAACGTGTCTCCGATTCGGCTCTGTTTCAATGCCGAACGTGGTTTCGGTTTGTTGATGAGTAGGAAGAAGACGACGTCGAACAAACGGCGTGGCCAAGATATCATGACCATCTTCACTTACTTTCAAGCAAAACCTCATAAGAAAAATTTGTCAAGCGAGACACTTTTTTCCTGAGAACTTTGTGATTTTCTAAGTTTTGGATTGCTTAGAAATATGAGCGACGAGTTCCTGTCGAGTAGCAAGCGAATGAAGTTAGTGTCTTCTGTTGTGTAAAGGAAAGAAGAATAACAAAAATGGTGCTAAAGATTACCTCAGAATAGCGGGAATGATCTTGATGCAAGTTAGTAGTCTTCACAATAGTTTCCCACTTGGTGCTGATTGATGACGACTTTGGTTCCGGCATTTTAGCCTTCCCTTTCGAACCAAAAATTGAGTTTTTTAAAGGGATTGAAGGGATGGTTCTCCAAAGCCAAGACTCCGAGGGTGATTTCGGTAAAGGTGGGGGGAGAGGAGATGGGACCAAACTGGAATTCACGTCTCCCAAATCTTCTCTTGGAATCAGATCACCATTCTTATCTGAATTTCCTTTCGCAGCCAATTCCGAGGAGTCCAAGGACTCGGCTTTGTGACAAGACTGCTTATCATCGATAGAGACGAGTCCTTTTGCTTCTAATGTACTTGCTTTCTCCACATTGTTTTGACACTTTATATCTTGAAATACAGATTCTGCAGAGGCTTTTTTCATTCCTTTTGCCAATACTAACAAGTGTGCAAAGTCATCGTCGGCAGAGTTCAATTCCGCCTTGTTATCAAAGGAACTCGAATTTGTAAACAAAGTCTCAGCATTATTAACAGTATCTACATAGACTGTTTTCTCAACGGCAGGGCTCATTGGAAGTGAACCTTGTTTGTTCCTTGACGTTTCCTGAAACTTGTTGCTGCCTTTGTTATAGACACTGAGCATATTTTTGGCGGCTTTGACACTGTCATCGTTCAGAATGCCAAGAAACGTCTCTCGCCGAAAGGGAGACAGAGATGATTGGTTCCGATAAGGAGATATGCTCGCAGTCCGTGGATTTCTGAAGGGAGATGAGCCTCCTCTTTGCAGGTCACCTGAGTAAGTCAACCGTCTTGACTCACTTATCAACTTATTCTCAACCACCTTCAGTTCAGCTGATCGGTAACCAATATCTGATTTTTTCTTGTCATTGATATCCATCTCCGCCTCTCGTGATTGTCTGAAGGGAGATAACCTCCCTCTCTGCAGGTCACCTGAGTATGTCAAACGCCTAGAATCACCGACCACCTTAAGCTCACCTGATCTAAATCCAATACCTGTTTTTCGCTTATCGTTGGAAGCCATCTCCGCAGGTCGTGAACTTCTGAAGGGAGATAGCCTTCCTCTTTGAAGGTCACCCGAATAAGTAAACCGTTTGGATTCACCCGCCCTCTTGTTCTCAACCGCTTGAAGTTCGGATGATCGAGACCCGCCATCTGATTTTTGCTTGAAAGCAGAATCCCAAGCCTGCTAAAAGGATAGGAGAACATTAGAAAATGATGGTGAAAAGAATGGAACTACAAAAGGTAGAGTGGAAGAGAAGAAAATGTTTTAGCTAGTCACCTTCTTGACACTTTTGCTGTAAGAGTGATTATAAGCAGTTTTCTGCAGAGTTCCTGTCCTGGCTTTCAGCCCGGGAACTGGACCTAAAAGGCTTAAGGAATTTCTAAAGCATAACCGAGGAAAAAACCTGCAACCTCTCATTGATATCTTTCTTGGGTCATCATATTGATGATCAATTTCTTCTTCTTCTTCACTGTCTTCTTCTTCGTCTTCTTCTTCTTGATAATCCCCATATTGCGGTACCAATCTAGACGCCATTAAATCATTCAAAGGTCTCTTCTCCTCACCTGTCACTTTCTTGACTTCTTTAGGTTGTTCCTGCACTACCGAAGTTTGCCTTTTCAGAGAATAAGTACGAGGCGCCTCCAATGCCATGGCCTTGGCTGCAGGCAAGAAGCGCTTCATCATGAAATCTCGAGTTTTTGGATCAGTCAAAAAGCTTCCCGATGGCTTCACTAAGCCTGCGCCATCGGATCCACTCAGACCACTTGCACTGCAGTTCAGGGAAGCAGACTCTTTAGAAGATACCGTGTCAAGTGCATCAGAATAAACATCCTCTTCTTCATTATCCAATTCCAAGGCCCCTCGCACGTTGGTTGCCTCTTTCGAGAACTTGTTGGACTCACCAACGTGGGAACTAAATGAACATTGTGTTTCAATTTGGAGCCTGACATCAGTTCCGTATGAATATTCTGTATCCGGTGGCTGCCTTGTGACCTCATAAGCCTTTCCTGGGGGAACCCTTGGAGTAATAGAAGCCGCTCGAGGCAGAGGGTCAGGCTTACCACCGTCTTTGCGCTGTCCTGGAATTTGCTCCCAGTTGAAAGGAACTGCTACAGGTTCTGTAACTTGCTCCAAAGTAAAGTCTGGTTCAGAAAGAGTATCTCTTATACTCGTCGTATGTTGTCTATTAGGCGAGGAATTCCTGACTATCTTCCTGTTGTCTCGAATTGGAGACGCTGGTCTCGAAGCAATTCGCCTCACAGACATGAGAGGAGCATTGAAATTCAGTTTCCTTTCTGCCATACTAACTTATAACTAATCGAACTCTGTCCTCAAACTCGATACTCAAAAAACGCTCTTCTATTGAGTGCTGAATTTGTCAGTGCCTTGAAGTGGAAGAAAAATGATGTTAAATCTCTTCAAGACCCAATGTTCTCTTGAATTCTGCAGATGAAAGTTATTGTCAATCAGAATTACTGATTTAACCACCAGTTGCTTCTAAGAGAAATGACAGAAAAACATGAAAAATAGAAAAGTAAAGAAAATGTTGGAAAAAAAAAAAAAAATTTTGTTCACTACCATCCAAATGGCAAGCAATTACATTTAAATGTATGGACAAATGGACTAGTGGAACAAACAAACAACCTTAGTAAGATAGGAACAGGGGAGAAAATATCTGTTTCCATTCTCATAACTGGAAACTTTAATAACTAGAAATGAATCAAGCATTATATATATAGCACTTAAACAAAGTCACACCTTTTTTTATTATTATTTCTCCTTTTTTCCTTCCATCTTCAGCAACCAAACTGAGTTTTTTATTTTTTATTTTTTA
>JAFMPE010069090.1:0-14161 GCA_024759925.1 Ficus religiosa
CCCCATTGTATCAATATAATTCCAAAGAATCCTAGACCCTTCGTCTCCTCTTTCCTTCTTCTTAACCAACAGCACTTCTCCACCAAAAATGAATTTCAGTCTTTTTTACCTTCTTCTCCTCCTTTTTCCTTCTTGGTCGACTTTACCCAGAACTTGCCCTCTTCAAATCTCAACCAAGTAACTGTAAGAAAATATATATAGCTTCTGTTTGGTAAAACATCTTAAACTCAAATTTTTCATCTCAATTTTTATCTTTCTCTGAAAAGTTAACTAAAAGTATAACTAGTTTTTAAAAAGTCAACCAACTTAAACTTAAAAATTTCAACTCAAACCGTTTCACCAAATGGAGCTTTTTCCTTCTTTTGAGCATTTTGGGTCATTTCTTCATAACTAATTTGAAACCCTTAATAGATCAAAAATCAAAGTTGACAAAGGATAATTTGGCCCATTTAATTACTCATAACCCATCAAATCACAAACCGCACAAGTTCTTCGAATATGACTTGGATCCACGAAACGAGTTCATTCGCATCACGGAATACTAGCATTAAACTTACACTTTAAAGAGAA
Organism: Ficus religiosa; assembly: GCA_024759925.1. Classification (NCBI taxonomy): domain Eukaryota; kingdom Viridiplantae; phylum Streptophyta; class Magnoliopsida; order Rosales; family Moraceae; genus Ficus; species Ficus religiosa. The sequence continues at coordinate 571 of JAFMPE010069090.1, forward strand.
GTCCTTATACAAAAACATCGATATGATACTTGAGTTATTTAAGAACTAAATGGCAAAAGATACGTGAACTTCATTCTCTTTTTAAAAATTATCCATTTCTTGAAAGCTTATCAAATTCAAGCGCTGGGTTTTAAAATAAAATGTGCCAACCATCGATTCCTTTGTTGAATAAATAGATGAAAAATGTTAAATAATTGAATCATTCCAAATTTAGTTTATAAACTAACACAAATGTGCCAAATTTTGTCGTTATACAAAATAAATAGATAGAAAATATAATATATATATGTATATATTGGGTGAAGGGTTTTGATCAACCAACCCAATATTTGGTACACTTTTAGCTTAAGCCTCGTTGTTTTGTTTTCTTGATTAACATTTATTGTCTTATTTAAACAAAAGTGAAGATTTTATATAAGAAAGTAAGATAATCTTTTCTTTTCTTTTTTTTTTTTTGGTTTTTCTAAATAACTATAAAACGTTATTATTAAAAGATAAAGGTTAGAATTAGGATCAAAAATTAAGGCCTAAATTGGGATAGGATTGAGACAGGAGGACATAATTGGATCGAGATTGAGACTGGGATTGACCCTAATCTAAACTAATCGCACCCCATTGGTCAATCACCATCCCCACTTCGACCATAACCCAAGCCTCAATCTTAATCCCAATTTCAGAAACAAGAAATCTTTAGTTCAAGAAAAATATTATTCAAAAAATTAAAACAACAATATATTTTCCTCAAATTTTAAACAAAAAATGGCAACAGTCAATAATTACAAAATACAATGCCAAGAGTACTAAAAATAAAAAATAAAAAACAAGATTACTAAACTTGTTTCTTAAAAAAATATCACTCCATTTGTTTGAAAAAGAAACGGAAAAAAAAAAATCCTTGTTTTAAAACCAATTTAGAATTGGGTTTAAGCTAACAATATTTATCATTGAGTTATACTTCATATTTTACTTTATTTTGAAATATACCATTCATTTGTACACTTTATATTATGAGATTATATTTAATATATAAATTTATACATTTTCTCGGTCAACGATTAATGTTAATATGAAAAAAAATCCGAGACTCTTAATTAAGAAGAATAGTTTTATTTCTTTTTCATTTTCAAGGCCATATAACTTAATATATGTATTACAAAACATACCAAACACAATTTATTTTTTTTATTTTACATCCAAATCAATCTTTTTAAAAACACAGTCAAACACAATTTGGAAACAGTCTCAATATCATTCTCAAAATCAAAAGTATTCTCATACTAAAAGCAAAATGATTTTCGAAATAAATAAAAACAATACCAAACACCATCTAATTGTGAACTGTCCCATTCCTTTGATGCTACCCACCATTGGGAATTCAAAGGGAGCTAACGAAAAAGATCAAAATGTCACTATTTTACAAGTTTAGGATCATTTTAACAATTTAAAAAAAATATTAAAGAATGGTGCCTAAAACGTGATAAACTATTAATTTAAGGACTAATGAAACAATTTAGCCTTAACTTCTTAAACCCAAACAAAACCCTTGTCTCTCTCACTCTCTCTCTCCTCTCTCCTCTCTCTCTTCTCTCTCTCTACCGCCTCTCTCTCCCTCCCATTTTCTGCCCGGCTTGCGCGCAAAATCATTTCTTCCAACCCGTGAGTAGCTTCCGATCTTGTTAATTCGTATTTCATCTTCTTTTTTTTTTTTATTTTTCCCTTTGTTTTTGCTTTCCAAGGCTGAAAATTGTCGGCTCCAAGTGAATTAAAGGGCTTTATCTGTACTTTTAAATTCGTTTTTTTTTTTTTTTGGTTCAAATTTTGTTTTCAACTTAAAATTTTATGCAAATTTGATTATCGAAATGGATATGCAAAAATCTGTAATTCGGAAAATGGAGTGTGAATTCAAACAGGTTTTATAAGTACAACCAAGAATATATGTGATTCTGCCATATATAAATCTATATGTATGAGATGGTAACTATTTGATTATATATTTGTCTCTTGATGTAAATTTGAGTTTGAATTAGATTTATTTGTATGTTGAAACTAAATTTGTACTGATTTTTAGGAGGGGGTTTAATACAACAAGAGCATTTTGCAGTGGTGGTCTCCAAGCTTTATAGCTTGCGACCACTGATATGTCATTTGGTGACTCGTTCCTTGATTTCGACGCTATAAAGGCTTGGTTCGAGGATAATACGAACGCGGATATGGCCGATGGAGTAAAGGTTGATATTGGGGTTAATGAAGCAGATTCTTGTTGCAAAACCGGTGGTCAAGAACATGTAAGTGATGGGGCTGACTTGATTGGTATTGGGTCTAAGACAATTGGTGATGAATCGGGACCGATTGATTGTGGATCCCAAGATGCTGGGAAGGTGAAAGGAGGGGAGTGTGCAATGTTGGAGAATGCAAGTTGTACAATTGAGGATGATATGGGGAAGGTCAGTTTGGTTGGCATGTCTGGAAACTCGGATGGTATGGATGAGAGCGGTATGAAGGGTGATGCAAAGGAAGGGGATGGTGTGAAATGTGAGACGGTGATCGATGAGAGTGGTGTGAAGCATGGAGCAATGGATGGGAATGGTGTAAAAGGTGACATGGTGGTCGATGAGGATGAGAGTGACAGTTCGGAATCTGAGCGTGCAGGTGCGTCATTGTCGTTGTCTTCTTCTTCGTCTAGTTCTAGCTCGAGTGATGATGATGAAGTGGAAGGGAAGGAAGAAGATGAGGATGATGAGGAGGAGGAGATAAAGGTGGATGTTGATCAAAACATTGAGGCAGGTGAAGTAGAAGAGGGTGAAATAAGGGATGCCGATGGGCAGGACATGGCAAACCAGACCGATGATGATGATGATGATGATGATGATGATGATGATGATGATGATGTAGAAGGAATGGTTGTTTGGAGTGATATCGACGATGTCGACGATGAAGAGGATGGTGGTGGTGCTACCAAAGAACCCATTACATCAAAGAATGAGGTTAAGGTAAAGGAATATATATATATATATATATATTTTTTTTTTGGAGTTTGTTGTTGTTCTAGATGATTTGTTTATGGGGAATTTAAAATTACGCATCTTTGTTTTAGCTGCCATCACAAATTACTATAGCGTTTGGTAATCTGAATATTGGGTGCTATGAGCTCTAAGGTTTTCGGCTTTTATCTTGTATATTTGAGATCTAAGTTCGAGCTTGGAGGTTTATTTCCTCTTTGCAAGTTTTGGACGTAAATTAACTTGGTTTTTTTTTTTTTTTTAATTACATCTTACGAAAGGCAACTGCTCTTTGTATCCCGTAAAATTAGATTTGCAATATCAGTTAGTTATAATATTTTACATATGGGCATGGTATACTTTTGTTCCCTTGGGTAACCAAAAACTTGGTGAAACCATATGACGATTATTTGTGTTCTTATGCAAGAATACTTTTTTTTTTTTTATTTTTTTAATCAAATTATATTGCAATTGTAGGCTCTACCTTCAGTTCCTACAGTGGATGCTACCTTGCTACCGCATCATCAGGTGTTGCCTGTGGGAGTTGTTTTATCGGTAAGCTCAAGAAAAACCATAAGCATAGATTCTCAAAATATGAAGAATAAAGCCTCAAGTTAAAGCATGAACATGAAAAGACTATTATATTTATTGCTTTATGACCTATTGACATTTCAGCAGTTGCAAATGAGTTTTCTGATTTAGTTGGCTGCATATATTTGAAACTATCCATTTGCAATCTTACAGATCCTCGGTAATCAAGTCATTGTTGAGGGAATTGAGAAGCATAGTCCTCTAAGCGATGGTTCTATTTTATGGATAACGGAAAGCAAATCTCCACTAGGGTTGGTGGATGAAATTTTTGGACCTGTCAAACACCCATACTATATAGTGAGATACAATTCCGAAAGTGAAGTCCCTGCTGGGGTAGAAACAGGCACTTTAGTCTCTTTTGTTCCAGAGTTTGCTAGCCATGTGCTCAATAACAAGGATATTTTCAAGAAGGGTTATGATGCATCTGGGGCTAATGATGAAGAGGTGTCTGATGAAGCAGAGTTTTCTGATGATGAGAAAGAGTCCGAGTACAAGAGAATGCAAAAAATGACAAAAAGAGGCGCAAACGACCAGAAACCTAGAAACAATAAGAATAATAAAAAGAATGTCAAAAACCGAGGTGAGTCATGGAAAAATGGTAAACATTCACCCCAGGAAACACTAGCTGATGTAGGACCTGTACTGCCCAATCAACACCCTCATCGTTTCGCACCTCTCCCACCAGCAGTTGATCATGGTAATTGCTCGAACCCTTTTGCAGCTGGACAAGGTTTGGTTGGTGGGGCTGGTTTAGTTCCACTACTTCCACCCGTTGCACAGACTGGTGGTTTTAATGCACCTTCAAATGGAGTATGGGCAAATGGAATGTCATTTCAACAGCCACAGGGTGCTCTTTTTCCTAGTGGGTTTCCAACGAATGGCATGCCGTGGCTTTCACAGAATTCTCAGCAGTATCCCTTTCAGATGCCGATTCCGAACGCACTGCCTTTTCCACAGCAGGTCGATCCTAGCCAGAGGTTACTGTCTGCAGCTGTGTTTACAGGTGCACAACCAAATGCTTTACCAGGATCCCAATTTCCGCAAGGTCTTGTGGGTCAAAATCCGTTCAACCCAGTAGCATTCGGAATTGGTTTGCAAGGTAATGTTGGAGAACAAGTAATTATTTCAAATGGGTTACCAGTGGGACAGAACTCTAATGTTCCACAGTCCGGAGGCATTTCCAGAAATATTGAGGCTGCTCAGCAATTCAATCTAGGTGCTTCAAGTCATGGAAGAAGACCATATCATCGCGGGGGTGGTCGTTTTGCAGGTAGAAGAGGTCGGAAGCAATCTGGGTGAAAGCAATCTTGTGTTCTGCCTCATGTTTTGTATTTAACCTGTAATATGCTATGACTGGAGCTGTTACATGTTGATATTGCTTAGTTTTCAGTAAGCAGGTTTATTTTAGGTTCAGTAGTCTGCCTTTCAAAAGGCGACCATCCCGTGGTTTTAGGTTCAGTACAAGGATGCTTGTAGATGGTTTTTATGTTCGGCCAAATAGTTTTTACGAGATGAGTCTTGCAACCTTCATTTTCTTTCTTGGGAAGTTCGTTCTCTACATTTTTCTCTCTGGTATTTGCTGGTAATATCTTTGGATATAAAGATTTGGTTCAATTTTGTACGTTCTGGAAAATGTTGTCCATTACTTGACGGAGAAGAAATCCTTTGGGAAAAGCAATCCATGCCCGTTAGACCAGCTACTAAAGAGGATTGTTGCTCATTCAGTTAAATAGCTTGTATGGCCATATCACATAAAAGAAATTAACGTTTTATAATTTATTAAAAATAAATGAATAAATAAATTGACACTTCAAAAGTTTAAATATAAACTAAATCTTTTGACTGATCAGGTGTTTCTGACGTCTACGCAATCCGTTTGGTTAATGTTTTTTTTTAAAATAGCAAAATGGCTTACCATATCAAAGAATATTTTTCTTTTTAGAGGGTTTGTATGGTTTAATATTTTAGAGATAACCAAATTAAGCCAATTCATATGTACTCGGTTTCGGCCGTCTGATTTGAGCAGTCTAATTTAACACAATTTTTAACTTGTGATATTTCACAAACATTAGTGGTTCATTTATAAAGACAAAAAGATAACATCCAAAGTCAGTAAAATATAAAGTTATACCTCCATAAAGATGACATCTAAATATTCACAACAAATGTTTAACAAAAAATGTATTGGTACATTTATGGGTGGATTATTGATCGGTTTAGGCGGTTTTAGACCTCAAAATCACCAACCAGATCGACCACCAAAATAACTATAAGAAAACAGACCAATAATCTAACGATAATTAGCGATTTGGTTCGGTCTGATTAGATTGGTTGGTTTCCACGGTTTAAAGATTTTTTGAACACCCCAAATTTCTGTTATTTAAATCTCATCTTTTCCGGAGTAATAATGCCGGAAAACACAAGAGAAGTCCTTATTTTCATGACCATCTTGGCAAACCGCGGTATATCTGCAGAAAACAGTCAGTTCATCAGGTAACTCCAAAGACTACAGCACAAAATATTAGGCCTATAAACGAGCATAATTGGTCTTTTATAGGTTCTTGTCCAAGTAACTGTTCTAGGACAATCAAACCAATTTGCACAACAAGGTTATAAAGCTCAAGAAAGCTTACACTAAATAGCAAGAATATGTACTATGCATATTTTCGATAGCAGAAAATAACAGTTTCGGTAATTTGAGAGACAGTTCCATGATTTTCACTGCTGACTGTAAGTGCAGAGAACTCGAAGGTAGAGTCAAATAGTCAAAGGAACTTACATTTTCTGTGCATGGGATGTAAATGGGCATGTAAAGCCAACCTCTTCGGCTGAAGATGCAGCCAGGTTCAGATCTTTAGCCTGCAATATGTGGAACAAAATGGGTCACTCCTGGCTGTTGTCAAAACCGTCAATCCAAAAAATATAGGATGGTAAGTCAAAAATCCAATTTTCCATTAGTCTTGAGGGAGGAGAAGACCCACGGGTGCTATTTTCAGGTGTAGTATTACCAACAAATATGAAGAAAAAAGTTTTTTAAAAGGTTAAAAATTTGTTTCAGATAAGGTGCTAAATTCCAATACTGACTTGTCGAAAATGAGAAATGAGTTTACAACCTGATAAGTCATTGGAAGCAACATGGAACTATGAATCAAGTTTACCAGGATAACAACAGCATCTCTTCGAGAAACAATCTTAAACAACTTACCATAAGCTTAGACGCAAAGCCACCATCGTAATTCCTGGAAGAGGGCACGCCTTCCATCACACCAGGAACAGGATTATAAGCATCACTGTCATCCAAGGTTTCAAGTACTAATCAGCATTGTAAAGCCAAAAATCGGCTTTAGTGTAAACCAAAGCTGAAGTAGATTAAAACATTTATATATATATATATATATTGAGTAATTCTGCATGTTCTAAAAAGCAAGGCAAAGCAACTTTTATATGCATTATTTCAAAACATCAGAGAAAAAAAATTTCGCACATATTTCTAATACATGTTTCCTTCCATGTGGACATTATTAGACTTCACAAATACTTGAATGTAATAGGAGAACGCAAAAAGATGAAGGCAAAAGTGGTCTCCATGGTACCACAGCAAGATCGTTAGTCGAGTACAGAGAAGTTAGAATGAAGAAATATAATTGTTTGCGTGACGTGACTGACGTCCAAGATTCTCTCCTCCCCCCCGCCAAATATATATATGTGTGTGCGTGTGTGTGTACCATTTTATGGCCACCATTTCTCTTTCACCACAAACTTCTAAAATAGACTTGAGATTTATTCGGGCACTTCTGTCAGACTTGCTGGAATTGAATTAGTTCTTTTTATTGATAAGATAGTAGAGAAATAGTTGTACCTACTCCAACACCGAGCACTTGATGTATTGAATACTTTAGTTAGAGTGCTAGCAGAAATACCCAGAGACTGACCAAGCGCGAGGGCTTCTGAGACTCCAATCATGCTAATAGCCATTGCCAAATTATTGCAGATCTTTGCAGCCTAAAGAGAAAACCATTCCATTGTTATCGAACACGGTGCAACAAACTCTGAACTCTTTAGTTTAATTTGGCACAATGTATGAACCTTATACAAGGAGCTTGAGAGTGTCTCATATGAAGACCGAAGATGAGTAAAAGAATCTGGGTATGTTTGTCAACATACAGACCTTTTCAAAATCCATACATCTTTCCTAGTGCTTTTGTCTCAAACACGAACCAAACCAAATGCACAACGAAATTGTGAATAGACTACCCATGCAAAATTGCGTAGTTTCATGTATCGCAACTTACCGAACCATTTCCTGGTCCACCGCAGTAAACTGTGTTCTTCCCCATTGAAAGGAACAAGGGTTTTGCAGCCAGATAAGCCTCCTCAGAACCTCCAACCTGTAGGCAGACCACTTTTTTCCGTTATAAGCGAATATTTCAAAAGGGCACATTTTGGTGCCTTGAATTCTACACAAGCTCCCACATTATCATATATGTATTGCATCATGTCATAATGTACTCAACCCTAGGGTAAAACTGTCAAAAGCTCCATAAATTCCCATCTTTGAAGAGACCTTCGCTATAAAGATCAAACTTTCGGTAAACAGGAAGATTATCGATCAGCTTTGGAAAAGGGAGGACTCAACATCAGCGAATTACTTCACCGGTTAGTAATCTCTTCTTTGTTTTTCCTGTCCCTGGGAGAGATATTTTCGGTAAAATGACGAGGAAACTCAGCACAGATGCAGATTTATCTGACAGCGAAAGAGTTATCTTCTCACATAAATTAAGCAAAACTAGTGCGTACAATTAGATGAAATGATATTTTTTAAAGTATTCGGACACCAAACAACTGTTTTTCTTTCTTTACGAGAATCCCAAAATGAAACAGAAAGAATGCTACCATGAAAGTAAGTGTTGCAGCTTCTGCAGCAGGTACACCTCCAGAGACAGGAGCATCCAACATTACCGGAGTCTCCCAACGACCTTTATTCTCCTTTAGCGTGCAATTAGACATGGCGAGAGAAAGCTTCCTCGATGTTTGAGGATCAATTGTTGACGAATCTATTAATAGCCACGGTCGCAAGACGTTACCACCGTGAAGCAAACCGTTAGGCCCTGTGTAAACATCATTTACCTGGATAATATAAGCTTAAAAAAGTTTAATCCTCTCGAGTCAGAAACTACTAACTAAACTAAACGGAATAATGACATTATGTAATTGAAAAAAAAAAAAGAAAGAAAAAGGAATGAGCATATGGATTATGGAATCCCTAAACTCACATGTGAAGAAGAAGGTAGCATTGTAATTACAACATCACTAACTTCCGCAATTTCGTAAGGTGTTTCCTTTGTGTCAACTCCCATGTCATAGAACTTCTTCAAGACATTATAATTTCTGAAAATGGAACAGAAATGTTACTGATTATTTCGAACAGTTTCGTGGATTATAATACTTGCTGCGATCATAGATTTCCACCGCATATATGGCTCAAATAAAGGTCTAAATCCTTCAAATAATCATCAGTGGATCAGAAAAATAACAAAAAAGAATCAACAGATTAAAATCGAAACAACTTAAAGTGAAATATACTAGTATTTTACATGTCATGCACGGCTACTTTGTATCCCGCCTTTATTAGATTATTCGCCATTCGGGATCCCATATTTCCGAGTCCTATAAATCCAATACTCTGCAGTACAGTGCATGATTCAAATGAGAAATGTTTATCATGCCTTAAAAAAAAAAAATGCTTTAAAATGACAACCATGTCCATAATGTTTCCCAGCTCAATACTTAAATAACCAAGGGCGCGTTTATTAATCGGGAATTCATAGAACACGAGATAAGTTTCATGACAGAAGGATTTATGTTCTAGCATAATTGAGTTCCAAAATTCCATGAAGCTTCAATCAGTAGAAGCTAAGAGAAATATAATTCATATGTATAACACAAAAATGTTGATTCAAAATATGGCCTAGCGGTAATTTTATACCCAACTCCACCATAAAGTGAAGGAGCTTGACTCTGCCCACCCATGTTCAAAAAGAAAATACCCAAATAAGAAAGGAAAAAAAAAAAATGGAAAACAACCCATTTTACAAATATAATCAGGTAGAAAAGTTATATACTACAAAGGAAAAAGTAACTATAATTTTCTCGGATACCCAGAAGAGAAAGTGGAAAAATGGAGTGGGAAACAGGACATAAGGAGAAGAAAAACAAACCTCAAACTGAGAAGGGGATTGTGATGAAAACAAACGTTGTGAAGAGAATTGAAAGGGAATAGATTTCAGTTTTGTAGACGTGAATTTAGAGAGAGAAAGAAGTGATCGTACTTTACTAATCGCCATGATATTCACTCTCTCTCTCTCTCGACAAGACAGGAAAACAAAAGACTAGGAACGTTTAACAGACGACAGAGAAATTGTGTCTGGTTCTTGGCCAGTTAAAGAATAATCTGGTTGAGTTTGCGACGTCACTTATCATTTGTCAAGAAATCAAAATCCACGCCTTCCTTGGAATACCACGGGGCTCTGGTGAAGTAGTTTGAGTTTGAATTTTCAAGTTCTAATAGTAAATTTTTTTGAATTTTTAAAAAAGATAAAAAAATTTTTTGAGAAAAAGATAAAAAAAATTTGAGTTGAATGGTTCAATCAAACGGACCGTATTTTTTAAGAGGGAATACTGTATTTTATTTTATCTTTAGTAAGAGAGATGGATAATAAAAAGGATCGAAGAGTAAAATCTTTAGGTAATAGAAAGAAGAGATGTTTTTCATCATGCTATATAAACAAAGAGAAAGAAAATATTATTAAATGTATTTTATAATTATGATCTCATATAAGTTAAGACATGATGATAAGAATAAGATTAAAATAAGTATTTTATATACATTTGTTTTGTAAAAAAAAATTTATCTATTTTTCTTTTCAAAGTTGGAAGGATTAAAATATAATGGGATCCATGAATTTCCCATTCCCATTTCTTCCCAATTTTCTATCTACCAAACAACCAAGATTTCTTTTTTCTCTCCAAAATCCCTTATCTAATTTTCTTCCCTTCCTTTTTCACTCTACCAAACAAAAGCTAAGATATGCTAAATTATACTAATGTCCTCAAAACAAAGAGCCGAATTGGGAAATAATCAAAAGTACGAGATATAATTAGGGATGATAATTTTCTTTAAAGGGACGGACCCAATAGAATTTTGATCTAGACGGGACAAGGATGGGGATGACATTCAAGGATAGGGACGAAGTCTTTTTTTCGATTTGAAACGGGAGCAAGAGTAAATTATAAAAATTTAATAAGAAAAGAATAGGAAGCACCTTTGTCCCGCCTTCTTACTTATATACATGTGTTACATATATTTATATTATGCATATATATATATATATGAATGTTAACTTCTTAAACTTTGAATGTTTTTAGCTTTTTTATTAAAAAAAAAAATCACTAACTACATCTTTTTCACAAAAAAAAAAAAAAAAGGAAATAAAAAGTTATTATTAGTTAGTATCGTATAAATTAGCTAATACTAGTTAGTATATGATTTTTAGTTTTTGGATTTTGTTTTTAGTTTTTTTTTTTAATGGACCATTTATGTGGCTTCATATTAAAATATAATATGTATTTGTTTAGAAATGGATTGGTTTTGTGAAATTTTTCATTTTGATCTTAATTTATAGTTAATTTTTACTTTATTACTTAATTGTTCTAATGTATTATTTTTTTTAAGTTGTGTAATTTTCAAAATGAATATTTTTATTGATAGGTAATGGGATAGGTATGGAAAAAGTTCCTTCGATTGAGAAGTTTTGCCCCCGTCCCTACCCCTTTTTGGGTGGAAATGGGAATGGTTTTAAGGGTCATGGATGGAGATGAGAAAGCTATCCCCGCGCCCATAACATCCCATTCATTGCTACTTACTAATTTACATCTGTCATCAACAGACTATATCATCAAGGATTGCCTAATTTGAAGTCCTAAATACACAATTAAATGTTTGAGGGGTCTAATTTTCAAATGACAAAAATTTAGAGTGCACAATGCAAATTACACATAATTTAGGATAATAGTATATTTATTTTTGATCAATTTTATAAATGACCTTTCAATTATACATTTTGTCTCATATTGGTTCGGTCTCTTACTTTTAATTTTACACATCATGCTTTCCTAAAACTTTTCTATTGTTACGCCAACAATCCCTTTGTCAATATTATGTACCAAATAGATAAATATTGAACACATAATGGTCATATTAGCTTTATTTATAGGTAAAATTGTAATAAAAAAATTTTATTGAAAATTTACCTCAATCAGAGATATTTTGAAAGAAAATTATACTTTAATCAAATATATATAACGTCATAGAGTTATATTGGAGGTACCATTTTCCTTCCAAAAATTTTTAATTATGATTTTAATTTTAATGAAAACTCACATGATCTGAACGTGTTTAATTTCTATTCAGTTTTCTATGAAAATACCGATACAGGGACCAATTTCACAATAGTAGAAAAGTTAGACATGGTGACATGTAAAATTAAAAATTAAGGACTAATTTAAGACGGAGAGTATAGTTCAGAGGCCACTTGTGCAAATAGCCTAAATTTTTAAAGGCTTTGGAAAACAAGTTATTCTTAAATTTAAAATTCGATGGAAGTTTTGAATTTAGAAAAAAAAAAAAAATTGGCTTATGCTGCAAATTTGTAATTCATTAGAAATGATATACAGTCTACTTATCTGATAAATGTAACTTTTTTATTTATATATATATAGCTAATTATTAAATAATTTACGTGTTATTTAATGGGTGATACGATACTAGTTGAAATCGTTAACACAAATAATTTATATTACAGAAAATATTACACATGAATCATCTTAATATAACATGTTATGAACCTTATATTATATCATTGGATTAATATTAGTGTTATTTAAACATATAAAGAAGCATTTAAAAAAAGAATGAGGGTGAATTACCATTATAACTACAGATGTATAAAGTAATATAACTATATTATTTTTCGTGAATTGTTATTATCTTATTTTATAGATGGTAGGACAATGACATTTCAGTTTGATAAACTAGAATCCCCGTCATTTTCGCTTGTCTATTGCAAGAGATAATCACATATGAAGTTTGGTATGTTAATTTGAGTTGGGATTTTTAAGTTGAAATAGTAAATTTTTTTGAATTTTCAGAAAAGACAAAAAATTTTTTGGGAAAAAGACAAAAACTTTTTAAGAAAAAGATAAAAAAAAGTTTGAGTTGAGTTTGAGTTGAATTTGAGTTGAGTGGGGAAACAAACTCCCCTATAATCTCATAATCTTATAATATAAAGAAAGATAAAGTGTATAATTGGTTTTCATAATCCACGTCATTGTCATTATCTCTACATTTGAAAAGCATCGTGCCACTTGCTAAATGCAATGTTTCACGTTAAGTTGGAGCCCAATATAAATATTTTTATGAAGGATTTATTCTCATCTGTTCTTATTCACATTTTGTGCCTTTTTATTTTACTAGTTGTAGGCACGTGCCATGCAACGTGTTTAATCAACTTATTAGATAAAAAAATTAATTATGAGATATTATGAGAAAATAATTGTTCAAAGAATATTGGAAGAAAATATTTAAATAGTAAGAAATTGAAGAGAAGTTAGCCAATCATATAAAAAGTTAATTAAGTAATGCTATGAGAAAATAGTAATTTAGATGGTCACAAAAAAAAAATATGTTTGAATAAGTATACATTTAAAAAAAATTTTATTTCAGCATGGGCAAAAAAGAATGAAAAATAAAAAAATTGAAAACAATAAAAGAAAGCATACAGAAAAGATATCAGTATGAGGATAAAAGTGAAAAATAATTTTAAAGAGTTCAAAGAATAATATATATATATATAAATATATATGTATGTATGTGTGTATATATATATATCAAATATTATGAAATATAGTAGTTGATAATATGAAATGATTATGAAAAAAAAAAT
>JAFMPE010069201.1:393-14547 GCA_024759925.1 Ficus religiosa
AGAGTTAAAACCAAAAAAAAAAAAAAAGGCAAGTAGGGTTCTCGATGTGGTGCACTCTAGTTTTTTCATGCCTTGAAAAAAAAAAATAAATAAATAAAATTGGAGTAGCTCAAAGGGACGTATATTTAATCATTTTTGTCAAATGAAGTTGTTGAATCTTCCAGTATTGATCCATACAAAATCAATGCTACAATATCGAGTATGTGGTTGGAGGAAAAAAAAAAAAAATCGTTATATTGCGAATGTAGCTTATCCTTTTTACCTTTCTAAAGAATGTTGTATTACTAACATGTTTACTACTCACACAAAAAAGTTGTTACTCTTCAAATTTTATGTAAGTTGATGAAAAATAATATAATTTTGAGAATTTCTTGATGACTAATTTTAGGTGAGAATAGCTAATAATAATCCTTTCAAGTTTTTTTTTTTGTAGGTGTTTATCTTATCATTAATTGGTTTTACAGTTTATGAAGCTGTCAAAAGAATACTAAAAGAAAATGAATTTTACGTATAAAATTTTACATCGACATAGAAGCGAAATACGTGCATGCCTACCACTAATATTCATATGATATGACCATTTTAACTAGGAGTGTAAAACTCAATTCTTTGTATTCTGCAAATAATAATTTATTTTTATTCAATAATAATAATAATAATAACAATTCTTTTTTCTTTCTTTTTTGGTGAATTATAATTCATTTTTCTTGTGTCCTGCAAAGATTAATATTTCAATTAGTTCTGAAAAAATAAAAAACAAAAACAAAAGATTATTGCTAACTATAAATTAATTTTCTAGAATTAATTTTGAGTTTTAATAGAAGAATTCTTTTTAAGCTCTTAATAGGTAAATTGATAAGGGTGGTTGCAGGCAAATGGATAAGTTCTTAATTTATAGTATTGCTATGGGGACGAAAATGAGAGCGAGTGTGAGGTGAAGGGAAGCATATCGATATCTATCTCGTTTGAATATCAACACTTACATTATATTATTTTACAACATTTAAAATGATTTGTAACTGATTTTTCCATTTTAATATATGACGACATTAAATAATATGATATAATACGATTGGTTATATATAATTTAAGATAAAATTAGACAAAATAGAACCTGCATTTTAAAAAGAAGTTTAAAAAAGTTACATAGAAGAACAAGTACACAATGCGCACGTGCGGCCACAAACATGAAAATCAAGAACAGGCGTGCAGCAAATATGCAATCAATACACCGCTTGGCTCCATTATGGTATAAGAACCATTAAGCACGTGTATACAAATAAAGATTCGCGGGTGTAAAATAAACAAACAAAATAAGTATTGCTTACTTTGCGCGTACGGAATAGAAAAATATAATAAAACAAAAATGAAAAAAAAAGCACGTGGTGAGTATTAGAGGCATCACATGACAGCCACTGAAGCATGGACGAAAAGAGTATATTTGCTTTCT
This sequence comes from Ficus religiosa, assembly GCA_024759925.1. Lineage (NCBI taxonomy): Eukaryota > Viridiplantae > Streptophyta > Magnoliopsida > Rosales > Moraceae > Ficus > Ficus religiosa. The sequence continues at coordinate 1,844 of JAFMPE010069201.1, forward strand.
TATATTTCGGTATAAATATCATCTTATCCTCAAAAATTTTACTTTTGTTACACATTGGGGTATTAATTGCGGGTTTTTAGCACTGCTCCCCCAAACTTGTTGATAATGTTGACAATTTACTTCATAAATTTTTTAAATTTTAGAAAGTGTCTTGTCTTACTTAACTTCGTATTAAATTGATAGCGGAAAAACTATCCACATGCATCTTATTTAAAGACAAAAAATCACATCCTTATCTAAAATTTTCAAATCCAATTCAAATTGCAATGCAAACTTCTAAATTTAAATCCTTAATTAAATGGAAATTAAATAAAAACATTGTGCATTGCAACAAATCAGAAATAGTTGGAGGATAAATTCTAAAAATTAAAAGTTATGAGAGTAAGTTATCAAATGTTGACAAGCTTAGAGCGTAACAATATACAACAAATTCTATTGGTATTTAGCAATAATGCACCTCAAACTTGTTATCCTCTAATAATTTGCCCCATAAACTTTTAAATTTAGCAATTTACTTCTTGAATTTTGTTAAATTGTTGTAATATACCTTATTTAGTTAATTTTGTATTAAATTGAAGATTTAAATATGAAAGATTTTCATAATTATATTAGATTTGAAAATTTTTGGTTGGAATTGAGATTTTATGTCTTCATATGAGACATATGTGGGATTTTGGAGACAAATTTAATTGCTAATCCATATGTGGTATGTTACGATAATTTTGTAAGTTTAGTGTATTAGTTGTCAAAATTAAAAAATTTAATAACAAGCTGCCAAAAGTTAACAAGTTCGGGTGCTTAGTTTGTGTCAGATAATGTTTCATAAATAATAATTTTTATATTTTTTTAAAAGGTCAATAAAATTTATAAATAATTTTTTAGAAATCAACTAATTTTAATATAAAATTTTCATTCAAAACCAGTTCACCAACGCAAGTGTATTCCAAAAATTTTCTTGTAAATATGATAGGTATTATTTTGTGATAAATAATTTAATTATGAAGTATATTTACAATAAAATTATATCTTTAAAAATTCTTGTAAATAAAAAAATTTATTATAAATTTACTATTTAACTCAAACATTTCTAAAATATACTATTTATTTTAAGCATTTTAAAAAAAATGCATTTGTTATAATTTCTCATAATTTTAAAAATGATTAAGCTATGGTTTAGTTAAACAACCAAAAACAAAAACCCTAGTTCTTCATATATAGATATATATACATATATAAAAACCGCCAGGCATTTCCCTCTCGCAAGCCCCTCTTCTCTCTCTCTCTGTCTGAACCTAAGCCCTACTGGCATCTCTCTCTCCATCTCCTCTTTCTCTCTCCACTTTCTCTTTCTAGATTCCAGTTTGGGGAGGGTTTAGATTCGGATCATTCGCGATCATCGGGGGGTTTTGGTTAGTACAGTGTCTTTGATTTCGAGTTCTGATTTGCTAAGAATTCGGCCATGGATCTTCCGAGCCTCGCTGTTGTGCTTCAGGCCGCTCTTAGCCCCAATCCCGATGAACGCAAAGCCGCCGAGCAGAGCCTCAATCAGGTTCTTTCTTAGACTCTTCTCTCTCTCTCTCTCTATATGTATATATAAGTATATATGTATATGTGTATAGAGGCATGGTTTTTGCTTATCGAATTAGAGATATTGATTATTTTTCGAAATTCTAATTGCTTTATTTGGAATTGAGGCACTGTTTATTGGTTATTGCTGATATGTTGGCTGGAATTTGATGCTTTTAACTTTTAATTTGCAATGGGAAAGTTTTTGCAGTCTTTTTCACTCCGTTGATGGCAGAAGTAATTCTACATTTTTTGTGAATTTTTGTCCTTTAATCTTTTTTGGGTCAAATGGAAGTTATGTATTGTATGGACAAATGAAATTTACATTTTGGATGATTCCATTTGTTGGTCCTTTTTTTTTTTTTAGGGAAATTGGTCGTTTTTAAATGAGCTTAGTTTTGTATGATTTAACCCTTTTTTTTTGTTTTTTGGGTATTGAAAATTGATTAATGTTCTATTTTCTTTGCAGTTTCAGTACACGCCACAGCATTTGGTGAGGCTGTTGCAGATAATAGTGGATAACAATTGTGACATGGCAGTACGACAAGTGGCTAGTATTCATTTCAAGAACTTCATTGCAAAGAACTGGTCGCCACATGAGCCGGGTACAGTATGATCATGTGGGCTATATTGGTAATTCTATAGTTTAGAGTAGGTTCTTATTGCTTATCCATTTTTGATTGATGTAGATGAACAACCGAAGATTTCGGAGGACGATAAAAACTTGGTGAGGCATCACATTCTCGAGTTTGTCGCGAAAGTTCCACCATTGTTAAGGTGTAATTGTTCAACTAGTTCGTTTTCCAATTTCTTGTATTTTGGTCAATTTGTTTTCGTTCCAATGTTCCGATGTGGGTCCATCCATGTGGTAGTTGCATCGTCACGTGTATATGTTTCTATTTATCTTCTTATAAGTAACTCATGTCAAAGGCATGTTATGCAGAGTACAGCTGGGTGAGTGCTTGAAGACGATTATTCATGCTGATTATCCTGAGCAGTGGCCGCACCTTCTGGATTGGGTGAAGCTTAACTTATCACAAGATGACCCACAAGTTTATGCAGCTTTATTTGTATTGCGGATTCTTTCTAGAAAATATGAGTATGTTGCTATATTATAGTACGCGTTTACTAGATTGAAAAATTGTGTGCTTTTTATTGTAGTGAATAGTGATTCGTATTTCTAGCCATCCACAAATATATGATGATCTCATATCATTACATATCCTATTGCATTGAAGCCTTCTTCCTCTTTTTGTGATATGGATTACTTTACTTCAATACCATATCGTTTTGAGATCTGTTCCATTCACATGTTTGTAGGTTCAAATCTGATGAGGAAAGGGTTCCAGTTCATCGTATTGTTGATGAAATTTTTCCTAGTCTTCTCAATATATTCAACAAGCTTGTCCAGATTGCAAACCCACCAGTGGACGTAGCAGATTATATCAAGCTAATCTGTAAAATATTCTGGTCGTCTATCTATGTACGTTTGCACGATTTTTTTTAGCTTATATGACAGCTCGACTCACTGAAATGTGAATTTGAAGTGCCTATTTATTCACTTGTTAATTGTTCTTGCAGCGAGCAAAGAAGAAACACATCTGCAGTATCTTCCTTGCATTAGTTTTCTTTTAAAGAGTAATAGGAGCATTTTAATAGATTTATCTATGTGCATATGAGGAGATTTATTTAACTGAAGTTTAGTTAATCTCCCTATGATTACTTCTTCTAGGCACATGTGCTTGACTACTATTCTTTTATTACCCTTCTTGGTTTTCTACAACAGGCATTGTTTCTGTAACCAGTACCCAGATTACTCCTATGTAAACCTAGTAAATCTATCGTACGGACATGTTTTCTATCTTCTGATTTCAGAGATATATAACTAGTCTTCATTTACATTGCTCTTGAGCTACACATGATATGGATAATCGTTTGTTTTTTCCAGTTGGAGATTCCGAAGCAGCTATTTGATCCGAATGTATTCAATGCATGGATGGTTTTGTTCTTAAATGTTTTGGAAAGACCTGTCCCTTTGGAAGGCCAGCCTGTAGATCCCGAGCTCAGAAAAACATGGGGTTGGTGGAAGGTGAAGAAATGGACTGTTCACATTTTAAACAGGCTGTACACCAGGTGAGGTTTTAGGTCTGGTACAAATTGAAAATTAGGCTGAGCTGCTGATTTCTGGTTAGTCATCTCTTTGCATAAAACTTTATGTTCAGGTTTGGAGATTTGAAACTTCACAATCCAGAGAATAGAGCTTTTGCTCAAATGTTTCAGAAGACTTACGCAGGGAAGATTCTGGAGTGCCACTTAAATCTGTTAAATGTGATTCGTGTTGGTGGTTATTTGCCCGACAGGGTTACCAACCTCATTCTTCAATATTTAAGCAACAGGTGGTGTACCATCATACCACTCCAATTAAATCTTTCTCTATCTGTATGATATTTGACCTAATGATACGTTTAGGTAGTTTAAGCTGTAATCTGATAATGTTTTGTTTTTTGTCTTTGAGAAAATACTAGGCTTGATTTCTGATTCCAATTTTAATTCTATGGGGACACTTTGATTGTTCAAAACAAAAACTCTTAGGCTGCGATTAGAAAAGGGGGCAATCAAATCCAACCTTTTGCCTTTACTGTAGTGCAATGATTAGATTTCGAGTGTCTTAGAAACTCAGCTCAATAAACCTCATTAATAATCGTGTGATTGGTTACATGACCAGATATAAGAAAAATAAGGATTTCATGGAAGTTTTAATTGATTGAATAGTTCCACATTGCAGTGTCTGTTCATGTATCACTTCTGCATATTTTTTGGATTTGAGCATGGAAGTTGTTGTGGGTGGGTCGAAAGAGTCCAGAAAAAGTCTCGTTGAAATGGTCTTTAGGACCTTAATATCCAACTCCAAGTTTCTAGCAGCATGCATTAAATAAAGAGAGAGAAAGTTGCCCTCTAAATATGCTTTGCTTGCTGCTCTAATTTGCGATAGATCTTTCTAAGGCCCTCACTCCATGTAAATGCAGTATCCCGAAGAACAGCATGTACAATCTGCTGCAACCCCGACTTGATGTCATTCTCTTTGAGATAGTTTTCCCCCTTATGTGCTTTAGTGACAATGATCAAAAGCTTTGGGATGAAGATCCTCATGAGTATGTGAGGAAGGGTTACGGTAAGTTATAAGTGTTGCATATCCTAAATGCTTATATAAACTGAAGTTAGCACAAGTGACTTAATTTTTTTGGCCTCGTTGCAGATATCATAGAAGACTTGTACAGTCCAAGAACGGCATCAATGGACTTTGTCAGTGAGTTAGTTAGGAAACGTGGGAAAGAAAACCTTCAAAAGTTTATTCAATTCATAGTCGATATTTTTAACAGGTATTTTAAACTTTTTTGTGCTGCTAAATTAGCTACAAATAACAGGGTGATGTAACAGTTTTGGTTTTTGTATTTGTCGAACAGGTATAATGAAGCACCGGTGGAATACAAGCCCTATCGACAAAAGGATGGTGCTCTTCTTGCTATCGGAGCTCTTTGTGACAAACTGAAACAAACCGAACCATACAAGTCTGAACTTGAGCGTATGTTAGTGCAACATGTTTTCCCTGAATTTAGCAGTCCGGTTGGCCATCTTAGAGCCAAGGTTTGTTTCTCTTGAGTTTCTTTTGAATCCTTGAGGCCCACTATTTCATGAGTTGATTCCCAATTGCAACTGTAGGATATGACGCTTGGTTTTGTTAAGTCAGTCTACTTTCCCCTTTTTATTAATGATATGATATTTTCGTTTCTTGCATTATCCTTGTCTTCTTGAAAAGTTCTCTCGTATTATTCTAAACTGCATTGGGATGTCAGGCTGCCTGGGTTGCAGGACAATATGCTCATATTAGCTTCTCAGACCAAAACAACTTCCGTCAGGCATTGCATAGTGTTGTCTCTGGGATGCGGGATCCAGAACTTCCTGTTCGTGTTGATTCCGTTTTTGCGTTGCGCTCTTTTGTTGAAGCTTGCAAAGGCACACATCTGCTATTCTCTGTTTGCATATTTGTCTTCATTTCCTTTTTCATTACTTCACCTCCTGCTGTGCACATTGGGAACTTGATTGTTTTGTTCAATATGCAGAGTTGAATGAAATACGGCCAATTCTTCCTCGATTGCTTGATGGTATGTGGTTTACGAGCTTTATTATTATTATTATTTTGAGATATCATTAATTGGCTTGGACTTTGGAGTTTGGACTGAGTAGAGGCATTTCTATCTTCAGAGTTTTTTAAACTTATGAATGAGGTTGAGAATGAGGATTTGGTGTTTACATTGGAGACTATAGTAGACAAGTTTGGGGAGGAGATGGCACCTTATGCTCTTGGGTTGTGCCAAAATTTGGTAATATTTACTTAAACCTACTTCACACTCTTACATAGAAGATTAAAATGTGATTGCTTGAGTTTTTCACTTTCTTGTTTTTAGGCGGCTGCATTTTGGAGGTGCATGAATACAGCTGAAGCTGATGATGAGGCTGATGATCCAGGGGCTTTAGCTGCAGTTGGTTGTTTGCGTGCTATTAGCACAATTCTGGAATCAGTTAGCAGGCTTCCCCACCTTTTTGTTCAAATTGAGCCAACTTTGCTTCCTATAATGCGTAGAATGTTGACAACTGATGGCCAAGGTTCGTCTCTGCTTCTCTTTTGGTCTTCCTTTGTTATTACTTATGGACCTTGTTGTTTTCATCTTGATTATGCTTTACACTTACAATTTCTGTTAAATCATATTGTTGCCCTATTTTGCAATTAGAATGTATTAAACATGGTCTAACTGGTAGGAAGATCAAACCTTGATTTCTATTGCTTTACTTTTGTTAACGTTTTCATTTGAAAATGATTTTTTTTGTCCTGTTAAATTACCACAGAGGTTTTTGAAGAAGTTTTGGAGATTGTGTCATACATGACATTTTTCTCTCCATCAATATCTCTGGATATGTGGAGTCTTTGGCCATTGATGATGGAAGCATTAGCAGATTGGGCAATCGATTTCTTTCCAAGTAATTGCTGCTTTTATTCTGTTTATCATTATCTCTTGTGTAAAGACGTTTCTGCAGAAAATTATTTACTCTTTTTAGGATCATATTTGATAGGGAAAAAAAAGGCATTGCGGTACATCTGAATTGAGGTATAATTGATAACTAGTTCTTTTTAAAATGAAAAGAAGGTACTACATGCGGTGGTGGAGCCTGGAAAATTTTCCAGTGGGGGAACTCTATAAATCATAAATGAGATAAATAAGGACACAGTTAAATTCTCTTTATAAGTTGGGGCATGACTATAACTATTTTATTGAGTGGGGGCATAGATATAATATTCTATATCTCTATGAATGGGGAAACTTTTTAGAAATTTATTCATGGTTATAAAAAATAAAAATCTAAGTGCCCCCACAAAGACAAAGGTTGCTCTAGATGTGTACTATATTTCTGTATCAACCCTTTGAAGTACGTTGTGCACATGTTTAATGTTGCTTAACAACTGCTCAAATAAAAGCCAGCTTTATGTTTGCTATGTAGATAATCATACCTAGAGTCAGTTTACCGCCTTGGTCCTATCATTCCTGCAATCTAAACAGTTATCATAGTTTGATATGGATAGAACTGAGAATTATCCTAATAAATAAATTTTAGTAATTAAATCCTTGGTCAGGAAAAAAAAAAAAAAAATCATATTTGGGTGGTAAGTGATGAAACCGAGTATTTGAGGCTTATTTTGCCACTGTGACAGATTCTATATATTTATATTTCTACACATGGTGTATGCATTTCTCCACTGTAACGATGCCCAACTGTTATATTCCTTCAGATATTTTGGTTCCTCTGGACAACTACATATCTAGGGGCACTGCACATTTCCTTTCGTGTAAAGAACCAGACTACCAGCAAAGTCTTTGGAACATGATTTCCTCGGTAAGTCTTCATATATTCATACCTTCAAATCCTTTCATACTTTGATCAATCTATTCAATGTTTATTGGGATGTGTAAAGGTTCTTGGTGATAATTTGGATTTGCATAAATTTGCAGATCATGGCAGATAGAAATATGGAAGATGGTGATATTGAGCCAGCTCCTAAGCTCGTTCAAGTTGTTTTTCAGAATTGTAGAGGGCAGGTTGATCAATGGGTAGAGCCATATCTTAGAATAACAGTTGAGCGGTTGCGTCGTTCTGAGAAATCATATCTAAAATGTCTCCTAATGCAAGTGGTAATGTGCTCTATTAATACAATTATTTCTCATAGTCATGATTTTTTTTTAGTAGTTAATGCTTGTGCTTTCCTTGGCCCTCTCTCCCAGTCTCCATCTACAAAAGAAAATTTCAAAAAAAAAAAAAAAAAAAAAAAGTGACTAATGTATCATCAGTTATCATTATCCATGCATCAGTACTTGGAAGTTCGTTCAAACAATAACTTGTGTGGTTGATTTTGTCAGATACGGCAACAAAAGCTTTATGTTTGCTTGTTAACGTCTTTCAAGTATCTTCACCACACCAGTTGTATTTGACAATAAGAACTGCAATTTGTTTGAGCTTGTCATTTTTTTTTTCATGCTGTTAAAATATATTAGTTATGCCCACAAGAATCAGTATTCTATTGCCGAGTTATTTTTAGCGGGAGTTTTCATTTGTTCTTTTACAGTTCGCTTGTCATATGCCTTTGCAAATTGTAACTTGATCGTTCTTCTATTCCAGATTGCTGATGCCCTTTACTACAATGCGGCATTGACGCTCAGCATATTGCAAAAGTTTGGGGTTGCAACAGAAATATTTGGCCTTTGGTTGCAGATGCTTCAACAGGTTAAAAAAAGCGGTGTGCGAGCCAACTTTAAGAGGTTGTCTCTTAATTTCCATTTTTGCGACAAATACCTTTCTAATTTCCTCTTTGTTTCTTTGCATTTTATTTCTGCTCATTTTTCTTTTTAAAAGGTATGGTGTAGTATGTATAACTAGTTGTCATGTTGCAGGGAACATGACAAGAAAGTATGCTGCTTGGGATTGACATCTCTACTAGCACTTCCAGTGGATCAATTATCGGGTGATGCCTTGGAGCGTGTTTTCAAGGCAACGCTTGATCTCCTAGTTGCATACAAGGAGCAAGTTGCTGGTATCCGACTCTGGTTCTTTCTCTTATATTGATGTATATGTGCTGGTATCCTATACTTCTAGTATAATGTGAATTCACTGTATTGGACGGCAGAAGCTGCAAAGGAAGAAGAAGCTGAAGATGATGACGATATGGATGGTTTTCAAACTGACGATGAAGATGAAGATGCTGATGGATCTGACAAGGAAATGGGAGTTGATGCCGAGGATGGGGATGAAGCTGATAGCAATAAACTTCAAAAATTAGCTGCACAGGTGTGTGATTAGAGCTTTTCGTTTTTCAGGATTGGTTGATCTACAAATAGATTATGGGTTAATTTAATGTCATTTTTGCCTAATCAGAGCCTTTCATAAAAAATAAAAATAAAAGTAATAAAATTAAAATAATGTCATTTTTGCTTGTACCTTAAAACACCATTCCGTTAAGTAAAGAAAACACAAAGTGGTTGATTATTCTCGATAGATCATAGAAAGACAAAACAACATAGAGCTTAAATCAAACAAACAAACAAAACACTCATAAGCCTTCTATTTCTTTATTGTATAAAACTCCTATATGTTGACGGGGGAGTTCTGTCCAATTTTAACCGCTGGCATCAGAATTAAAGAATTGAATCATTCTTATCTGGGAACTTAGTTGTGGGGAGGAGAAAATTCAATTTGGCACACCATTTCAAGTCCAAAAAAATTCATCCCATTTTAAATTCAAATCCACTTTTTTGAAACCCACACCACACTCAGTATTCTCTCTCCCAAACGCCCATTCCATTCATTTTAAATTCTCATTTTAAGCGGTGTGCAAGACAGGGCTTAGATTTAACTGCCTCTCTCTTCACTTTACATATTGTATATGTTGCCTATCTTTGCCGACACTATTTGAAATATGCATAATCGAAGGTTGTCCGGACAACTCTTTTCATCTTCGATATGGATTTGGTAATTGATAGGGTTGGTGTTATCTGTTTGACTTAACTACTAACTTGTTCTTCATATATAGTAAGTAAATATTTCTTATCTAAATTTTATGGTCTATTCACTTTTGGTGTTACAGGCGAAGTCTTTCCGGCCAGCTGATGAGGAGGACGAGGACTCGGATGATGATTACAGCGACGATGAGGAGCTGCAATCTCCACTTGATGAGGTCGACCCTTATATTTTCTTTGTAGATTCAGTCAAAGGTAAGTGAAAAGGTTCATCTTCTTTTTGTTAGGTTGAAACCAGATTCATAAATTCTTTCAGTTTTTCTAACATGTGTCTTTCCCACTTTCTCTTGGTCGACTTTCCGTGCCCTGTGTCAAAAGCCATGCAAGCATCTGATCCATTGAGGTTCCAGAGCCTTATGCAGACTCTCGACTTCCACTATCAGGCTCTTGCAAATGGCATTGCTCAGCATGCCGATCAGAGGAGAGCAGAAATTGAGAAGGAAAAATTAGAGAAGGCCACAGCTGCTGGAACATCGTAACTCATGCATCCGAATGTCACGGCGTGGCTATAATTTTGCTTGCTGTTAGTCCTTTGTTTATTATTCCATTCATGTTGTAACGGTTTAGCGAGAAAAAGGAGTCATTACCTGACCATTCAGAGATTTGGTTGGTCTGATGGTCATGGTCATGGTCATGTTCTGAGTATCGTGTGTGAAATGAGAGATCGCAAAGCGATAGGAGATCCGGCACTTCTCTCGGACTCGAGGTTCAGCATGGTTGTTGTCAAGTGAGCCTGGCTGTTCTAGGGCAAAGCATGCCCGTCTCATCTGGTTTTTGTTTAGCGCTCCCCCCCCCCCCCCCCCTGCCTTTTTTTTTTTTTAAATTCTTATGCCCTTAGTTTCGAGGTCGAACCATTTCTTTTCGGTTGAGAGTTTCTTTCTACACAGCACACAGGGTATTTTGATTTCGAGAACCCCTGGGATCCGTTTTCGTTTGTTGATTAACATCCAGGGTTCGTTCCATACATGGTCTGTTATTTATTCCCATTTTGTAAGGGCATCATCTAGGGTGGCTGATGGATGTATTTATTAATTTTGGGTCTCTGAGTGGCCATCCAATTTTTTTTTTTTCCCAATTTTTTAGGGCAGTTTTTTTTTTTTTAATATGTAATATTTGTTTATTTGAGATGGGGAGTTTTGGCTTCAAAGCAGAGAGGCTTCTAAGGGTAGCTTTGCTGCTATTGTAGAACGGTTCATGCATATTCATTATATAATGTGGATTTACCGGGAAAGTTTGATTTGTTCACTGTGGTGTTACTTATCTTAATTCCTTTTTTTTTTTTTTTTGCCTTGTGAATTTTGTTATTTATATTTTTTTGCCCGTACATGGCGAGAAAACTCCCTGGTTTGGCGCATTTGGGGCTGACTGAAATTTTCCATTCCTAGACCATTTTTGTCTATGTTAATATTATATTTGTTACAAAAGAGTGGAAAATGACCTTATAATGCTATTTTAATTTTTTAATCAATATTATGCTTCAGAATTTGTAAAAGTGATTTTTTAGTGTTTAAATTTATTTAAAATGAAAAATATTATAATAATTATATCAAGGTAACAACCCGCTATAATCAAATATAAAATTTTACATATACTACACCTTGTAATAAATTTGTCAGAAAGTTTCTTATATAAAAAATTTGTCAGAGATAAATTTGAAATTAAAAATATCATTCCATTTTTTTTAATATATATATATATATATAACTGTCAAAATTTACTATTGACAATAATTAAAAATTGCACAAGAGATGTTCTTATTTTTTTTAGATTATTGTATAGTTTTTAACTCCACAATGTTTGTAAATAGTGATACTCTTGAGTTATTTTTAAAAATGAACCCTTAACACATTCTCAAGTTGGCCACGACATTTATTTCTAAGATCGTATACTTCCTTGATCTATCTAAATTGTATTGGTGGCAAATTTGAAGTTGTTTTCTTTCATCTAAAAAAAAAAAAAAACAAAGCTTCATCTTCGCTTTCTTCTTCCTAATTCAAACCCTAAATTTCTCACTCCAAATCAAAGCCCTCGCCGCCGGGAAATTGCCCATCCCGCCATTGCCACACCACCACATTGCTCTCCATGCCTAACGAACTCCACCCCTGTGCATGCCTCCAAGCCCAAAGCTTCTAACTAACCATATGTGTTGATCTAAGATCGCTTGAATTAATCAAAGAGATCCAGGCCGTATGTATGTTGGAGTCTGTCTCATTAGCTGATGGCCTGTTAGATATAGTAACAGGATTTTTTTGGTCTCCAACTAGGACCCAAACAAAAGAATTTGCCCAAAAGTCAACGCAAGAATTTTTGTTTGTTTTTCTATCTTTTCTAATTATTTACTCTTTTCTCATTGAAATCGACTCACCGAATGGAACGGTCGATCGTATCCAATGAAAACTTCTAAACTCGGTCATTGGCCCGAGTACAAATTGACCGTATGAATTCACCTCCAAAATTAACCAACAATCCTTTTTGAATCCTCCAAAGAGTAATGATGACGAAGACATGTCCAAACTGAGGATGAAAACTATGAAAGTTTAGTGTAAGAGAATTGTCATTAGTTTTTTTTTTTTTTTTTTTTTCCTCCATGAGATTGTTTGAAAGTAAAACAATCTAGTGTGATTTTTTTCCAAGCAAGATTATGGAGGAAAGCCACATTAACGGCAAGAAGACTACGAATCCCAAAGCCTCCTTTTTTTTTTTTTTTTTCTTTTTTTGGGCAAACAACATAAATCACAAACAATTTGTGGTTCACCAAATTCGTGAATATGCTTAATATGTGTTCAATCCAATTCAATCCTTAGGAGACTAATGGATTGTGAAAATCCTAATTTGAATGTTCTAATTGACTTGTATATTGAAGATTTTCCAATCCGAACACTACATTTAAATTTGATGTTAAGTAATATGAATGAGTGATAAACATTTTACTTTAAGTTTATATATATATTGTTTTTTGTAATGGATTATAATACTAAAATTTAGTATATTACTGAAGACTTGGGTTTCATTGCG
>JAFMPE010069312.1:0-14146 GCA_024759925.1 Ficus religiosa
CTAGATTTCACAAATTTTGTGAATCAAATGGGCACCCTTCATCACCTATTTATAGGTGATGGAAAACTCTTTAAAATTGTTAAAAAGCCCTTCAAGAATCAAATATTTGCACAAAAGGGTGCATAGGTGGCCGTCCAAGTGGAGTCTAGAACTCTCCATAATACTTTCCAAATTTTGTTTAATTACTTATGATGTCATAATTTGGTGGTAGGATGATGTCATCATCCTAAGACCTTATTTGGCTTTTTCTTCAATATGCAGTCCACTTTTATGCTAACACAAATATTTCCAATACTGTGTTCACTTATACACAGTACTGTTATACTATACTGCAGTCCAAAATTTATCTGTGTAAAAATGGACAGTATAAAATTTTCTTATTTTTCGAAGCCCTTTTGCCCTTTATTTTGCTTGATTTTTCTACGGTGGTTTTAAATCCTATTCATGCAATCGTAACCGTAAAGACGGTTTTCACAATATATTTTTCATACTGCTCATCATAATACTGCATAGTCAATCCTTTGACCATTCTTGGTCAACCTTTGACTTTCTTGGTCAATTTTGACTTTTTTGGTCAAACTTTGACCAACATGAAATCATGTAATTTTTCGACCCTTTTGGCTCAAAAGGTCGTTTGCTTGTCTAAGCAATCAATTTTGAGTCTTATAAAACCATAAGAACTCACAAGCTTTTTCATAAATACCTCCATGGTATACATTAAATTCCTTTGAAAGGAAACAGTAATATCGAAAATCTAGGTATTACAGTTGGTTCCAAGTACTGATGAAGATGCATATTGCGGAGAGGAAGAAACTCTCTTATAGATTCATGGAAAATCAAAGTGACCTGCTGAAATAGAAGACAAATATGAAAAATGATATTAGAACTTTAAATCTAGAAATTTAAAAAAAAAAATTTAGGCAAGTTTATATGCACCAACTCGAGACAGAGTTGAGATTTTATGGGATTGATTGATTATTGCAGTAGTTATGGTTTTGTGACTGTTTCAATCTTTTTGAGATCTTACAAAACTGTACATATAAGTTAGCTTGATTGTAGGGGTTGATTTTAGGTTTCTCATTGTAATTCTTCTCTATGTAATATTATAAAAATTTATCACAAATTTGTGAATGAGAAAAATTATTTACTTCAATTTTTAAGTGTTACGATAGGTCATTTACATAGATGTCTAAATTAGAGGTATGGGTTTAAAATATGTTCATTTTCTTTTGGGAGGGTCTATTGACATCCATTTATTTACTTTTCCTATACCTCTATTTAAACCACCACCCACCATCAGAATTTTGAATTTTAAATATCACTTTTTACACCCCTTTTTTAGTCCAAAACTACCCCCACAATCAAACTATTTTTTTTTCCCTCCTACATTTTCTCACTCACCAACCATATCCCACTTTATATTTTCTTTCTCTCTTTTTCTTTTTTTTTCTTTTTTTCCCCCTCTCTTTTCTCTTTTTTCCCTTCTTTTTTGCTAACTATCTTTGTCTATCCTCCATTCCTTTAAAATTTTCTTGCTTCTCCAACGCTGCTGCCATATTAAATTAGTTTACATAAATTAAGTTTTATTTTTTCTTTTTACGGTTGCTGTCTATTTTTTTTATCCCACATTTTTATTGTTATGATATCTCAAATGAGTTTATGTTACTTTATCCCAAAAAAAAAAAAAATTGATATTCTTTGCTTTATATCCAGACTGGAATTTCGATCCTTATATATTATATATATATATATATATATATATATATATATCCAAGCTCTGGATTCCAGAGAATGATTTTCGAAGGCATATATCACAACCCCACTTGTAAACCTCCACCCACCCCTCTACTTTCTCATTCTGTCAAACAAAGTACACTTTTTCCCCCTTAATTTGTCGCTTTCTTTTTTGTTTGTTTAGCTAATTTCACCATGAAAGTAGATGTTGATTATTGATTAGTAAACAAAAAAAAAAAACTTATGATTAGCAATACTTTATCTTTTATTATGATTATTAATTACTTTATGTGAATTATATATATTTGAATATATAATATTTATTTTTGAATTTCAAAATGAGGTGTGTGAAGAGTATATTTTAAAACACATCTATCCTTAAACCTAATTTTATTTAAGGGTAATTTAGTAATTAAATAATTTAATAAATTGGGGTGGGAAAAGCAAACAAGGGGTGTCAATAGATTTTTGAATTTCAAAATGAGGTGTGTGAAGAGTATATTTTAAAACACATCTATCCTTAAACCTAATTTTATTTAAGGGTAATTTAGTAATTAAATAATTTAATAAATTGGGGGTGGGAAAAGCAAACAAGGGGGTGTCAATAGACCTCTCTTTTTCTTTTTATTTACATAAATGTCTAAAAAAATAATTATAAATACAATATTACCCTTCATAAAGAATGGAAAATTAACAAATAAAGAAATTATAAAAAATGAAAAAAAAAAAAAAAAAAAAAGGAATCCACGACGTTTACTAAAGAGGGCTAAAGTTAATTTAATATAATTAATTAACAAAATAACATAAAAAATAAATATTTATTAATGTAAAGAAGGTGTAAATATTCATAATGAATCAAAAAGGGAATGTTTTCTCAAAATCAAATTTCACATTAACGAGAATAAGCTAAAAAAAGAAAAAAGAAATAGATCTCAAAATAATAATTTGAAAAATGAATCAGTCTTTATCATAAATATAAGTTCAATCTCATTTCAACTAATTTACATAAATAGTAGTGTTTTTTCAAAAACAATTTGATACCATTTCTTGTGTCATTCTTTAATTTGTTTGGTTGAAGCATAAATGACAATCATTTGATTCGTAGTGGATTACATAAATAAATAAGTTTTTTCATATAGAATTCATTGCTTTCTTAACATGAAAAGGGTTAATATTTTAGTTTCATCAATCTTTATTATTAATATTTTGTATTGTGCTTATTATTTAGTCTGAATCATCATCTTTGTAGTAAATATTTTAAGTACTTTGATATTTATAACTAATTTTGATTTACTAAAGTTAATTCACACTTATCAACAAAAAATATTATCATTTAAAGTCAAAAAAAAAAAAGTAAAGGAATTTGTATAAAGATGAAATGATGTCAATTATAGTAAAAAGGCAAAATAGATAGTACAAATATTTATTTCTTAAAAATAGACATCTACATAATATTTTTTAAGAAAATGGCAAATTTTAAAACGAGACTCTAAAAATAGACTTTTTATGTAATTATTTTCAATCTAAATGCACTTACCACAAATTTCGGCTTGTGCAACTTCTATCTTTCATCTTAAACAAGTAAAAGACAATATATTCTTATAAATTCCACAGTTATGCAACCATGCAGAAGTCCTTACATTCCTAGCAAACAGTTTTGGTATTAGTATTGGATTTAAGAAACATAAATGCATATTAAGATAATTTCAACAAGTTACAAAGGCAAACAAACTGACCAGTATAGGATTAGATGAAACAGATTTATCAAAATAGGACAAAAGGTATAACGAAATCCAAGTTTTGATTTTTTGTAAACCGCAAGAAACAAAGATATGTATCAAGAAAACAAGGGATTCAAGGATCAAAATTGTGTTCTCTATTAATTCTTTTGTCTCTTTTAAGCCTTTGTATCATTTAATATGCATATATTATTAGGGTGATGAGAGTGAGAAAAAGTCAGCGTGGCTATAAAAATTACTCATATACTGAATTTATTAATGATGGTCGTGATTTTTCTTCTATGTTTTTGGACTTTTTCATGTAATTTCTTGTGCTATAGTTATACGATTATTTTTTCATGTATTCATATATATGTTGATTGTTAAAATATATATATATATATACATATATATGTATATTTGTTATTTGTCAATTCCTCGAAGTGGTTTTAGGATCTAATTTTTTAAACAAGTGGTATCAAAGACAAGCTTATGTGTGGATTCATACGATGTAAGAAAGTTCTGTTTAAAGAGGCTAGACTTTAAGCGGGACCTTTGACCCCTCCAGTCTTTTTAGTCTTTTCGTTCGAACTAGTTTGGGGGGCACTATTCATGACCACTGGATGGTTGTTCTTCACTAAGCTGGAGAGGGAAGTCGAAATTTTGAAGTTTTTAAACTTTCTGATATAGAGAAATTCAGATGAGGATCCATTTTCGTTTGTAGCAAGTACAAATAAAGGATATGATGATACAATCTAGGTTACACAAGGATTTGAAAGGTGAAGCAGTGTAATGCCCCCTTAGCTAGCAGGTCAATCCTTAATTTGATCATGACTAGCTAGTTTGAAAGACGCTACATCTACAAACATAACTTTCTAATTTACATTTGTCATAGGATTATCCAAATCTCCTATTCAGTCAACATCTTGAAATCCTAAAACAAAAACATGTATCACAAGAAATTAAATGAGCCAAAGCTCAATAAGTATAAACATATGAACGTATGCAATCATGCATAAAATCCTCAACTTTCTATTGTATCCATTTTCAGTCACTTTGAACCTTTTCAGTCAAAACCGTCTTGGGCCCCATCAAATGTAAAATCTGGCTTAGTACTCAATAGGCCGTGTGTGTTTCACAGAAATTGTTCCTTTTCAGTTGTAGTGACTACCTTTCATTAAAAACCTTGTACCTCAAGGGATGTTACCACTAATATTTGCATCCACCGGTCCCTCCCGTATCTCTTGCCTACCCAGATACAGAGCCATACTTCACACTTCATTTTAAAATAAAAAATAAGGGTACGATAGCTTTTCCTTTGTAAACATGCTTATGAAACGGTGTCATGAATGCTCCAATGCTCTATGTACATATTAAAATACCATGGGGAGTATCCTTTCAAAAACATAAAACAGATATAAAATAAGAGATCATATAGACACAAAACATGCTACTGTGATAACTAGCCTTTGAATGTTATTGTTATTAGAAGGCAAAGTTCGAAATCAACGTTCGATGACTTTTACTAGCTTGATAACTAGCCTGTAATATAAAAATCATTTTATTAGTTATTAATGATTAAAGGGCCCACCTTTTCAATGTATATTCCTATTAAAAGTATCACAGATACACATAAAAGCAAATATATATAATATATTAAATGTAACATCATATAAAATTGAATATGATTACGGTTCTCTTAAATGTATATATATATATAGCTGAAATAATAGTGAATACTAAGTCAAAGAACTTAGAATATCACCACTATCACAAAGCTTGAACGCTCCTCGAGATCTCTATATTATTTACATGGGACATAGTACAAATTTCTGAACAACGCTTTTTATTATTCACATATACATATGCATGGAATCAAATATATATATATATATATCTCATCCGATCAAAATAATAATATTGAATATAAATAAGATTACTCAATCTGAACTTGTACACCGGGATATACTCATATATCTTTCAGATTGTTGTATTACCGCAGAAATCCTAATTTAGGAAAACTTATTCTATATTAGGATACCCAAGAGAACTAATTAATTAAGGTTGACATCCATTTCAATACAAAACAATGACGTCAAGATTTTGTAGCTTTCTGGCTTACAAATTGTAAGCAAATCTCACGAATAGTTGTATTGATGAAAGTGCTAATTTTCTTGACTACATATCACATTCATTTATTATACTAACACCACGCATATAACTATAAATATATATATATATATATGAATCTGTTCGAATAATAAAATAAACAACTTATTACCATAGAGTTCTTCAAAAAGACAAGTAGAAAGTGTTTTCTCTGTCTGATTGGATAATTACACTGTGAGAGATGAACTTTTGAGTTTTGCTTGCTTACCACAGAGATTTATGAAAATGTATAATAAAATAGAAGGAAATATGATAGACGGTAAGAGCTCCCTAGAGAAGTAGTGAAGAAGATTGCTGACAATAAATATGGAGCCATTTTTAGGCCACGTGTGCTGGTGACTTAGGTGATGAACACATACGTGGACGTGAGGTGACTTGTGGATAGTGAAAGTCCATTAGTGTAACATTTAGTTCCTTTTTTTTTTTTTTTTTTTCTCCTTTTTTAAGCTCATTGCTTTAAAAATCATAAGTTGATAAAATAGAGGTATAAAATTTTGGTTATTACAAGCAGGTTCTGCAAAATGCTCCGAGTCAAAAACTAACAGTATATGTTTTCTCATAGGAGATGTTCGTGTCACTTGATGTACATCTTCATGGTATATTCGCTTTGTCATGTAAAGAGGATATGTTGCTATTAGAGGATTCATAAATTTGCACACATGTATTAGTTTGATAAGGTATATGGTGGAATTTATGCGAATAGCCGTTAAACTTTCGAGAAAGCCATATGTGAAAGTTGTACCATAAATTTTTTTTTTTTTTCAATAAGGTTTTTCTATATATGTTGAACTGAAATTCATTGAATTTGTTAATGTAGAGTGAGTATACTCTTATAGTGGACTGTAATAATTTTTAGGGTTAGAAATTATGATTGTAGTTGCTACTGAAGTTTTTTTTATTTAGTCAAGATGGAGATTGTTAGGATTTTGATTAAATAAAAGGGGAGTCTAGTCCCACATCGGAAAGTAAACCACAATTGAAGAGGTTTGAAAACTATATAAATTCAGAAATAAAAGAGATCAATAAGAAATTCCTTTTCTAATAAAAGAGTCCGAATTTTTATTTTTTAAATATTGCAACAAGAAAACATTCAGCAATCAGTCATAGTAATAAAAACTTCAATTATAAAAATATATATATATATTCTGAATAAAGTATTGAAACTGTATACTAGAAAACAATATAGTCAAAAGCATTTAAAGATACTTATTTTGAACAATAAAAAAACTGTAAATTACCGAAGTGTTTTGCTCTGATGGCCATAAATGAGCATAGAAAGCTCAATAATATGCTATTCCTTTTTCCTCAAAAAGAGGAAATAAGTTTCTAAAGGTTGAAATGTACTAAAATTAGATTTTTCCCGTTTCATTTTCTTTAATTCAATAAGGATATAATTAGAAGTTTTTGTTTTAGAAAAAATTAAAGAAAATAAATCTACAATTCTATTTGTTATTTTCTTTTTAATACTCTTCTATCTCTACGTTTTATCCTCTTCTTTGCTTGAAACATTCTATGCTCTCACTACGTTTTATCCTCTTCTTTCCTTGAAACATTCTTACTAGAGGAAATTAGGAAATATAAGGCCTTTTTGGTCGAGTAATTTCTCTAAGGTAACGTTATGTTCTTACTTTTTATTTGTTTTAGTTAGAATAAGGTAGCATTATGTTTGTGGCCGATAAAATGGCACAAAGCATTCGATTTGGCACACTGCTCGAACACACGGCCCAATCACGCACCGGCTCTTGGAAAGCAGTCGAGCCTGCAACATATCTTGATGCAGATCAGATAGCTGCAAACGCGTGTGGTGCGTGCATGTCCTGATGCATGTGAGAGAATGCATGGTCCGAATTCTTCTTTCTTTTTACTGATCTTTTCTCCCAAATTACCATTTTTGTCTTTTTAACTTAGGCGCATTTGAGGAGGCATTGAAGACAGAGTTTTGAAAATATATGAATTGGAGTTGAGATAGTTTTTAAAATGTGTATTAGATTGAAAAATTGTTTGGAATGAAAAAGTATAAAAACTTGAAAGTTTTTGGGGAAAAAAAAATATGTATATCATTAATATATATTATTTCACTCCTCTCAAAATTCTATGAATTAAAAAATATATATCTCATTTGGATTCCAAATAACAAAGTTATGGACTTTTAAAGTTTGAGTTTATAGATAACATTTGGAGATATGAGTAGTGAAAAGTAGTTTTGAATTGAAGAAAAGACCCAAAAAAAAAAAAAGTTTGAGAAAATTACCCAAATATCTTTTCTTAAATCTATTGACCAATATGACATAAATTCCCCCATCTTGACCAACATAAAACAAACTTTTGTTTACCTTAGTTTAATTTTATGTCTATTGTTACTTTTTTTGTGTCAAATTGATATTGATTTTTAAATTTATGCTATTCAGATACTTTCCCCAAAAAGTTTTGAAAATGTGATTTCCAGATCCTCCACAGACAAGCACTTAATTTTCCTACACAAATGAGAAAGGGGAAAATTAAATACAAGTGTCAAGAACCTAGCTAATTAAAATGAATCAAAACAAGGGAGACAGAAAGAGTATTGTTCATTATTTTTATTCTTCTGTTTTTAAATAAAGTGATTAAGGCTAACATAATTGACGATAAAATCATGATTCGTTCTAATTATGAAAAGCTAAAGACAGGGGCTCTCATGAAATTAGTCCAATTATTCATAATAAAATTTGAACTAGAAAAGGGAAAAAAACAAGGATTATTATGTGGTGATTTCGGTTCAAAGTTACAAGTTCTTTATATTCTAGATACTTTGTCCATTCAAACTATTGTTTGTTATTAACCGGTTGCTAATTAACTTGTTATAACGTGATCCACTGTAAATAAAGTATTTACTTGACTCTATAATTGAATATAAACACTACAAAGAAAAAATGAAACCATTGAAAACTCATCTGTATATAGATATTATATAACGAATTTATATCAAAATGAAGCGACATTGAAAATATTTCCCAAAGATTGAAATGTCAGAAAGGGAAAGAGCACAACTTATTACAAGATGAGCAAAGCATCTTGATAATTTAAAACAAAAACTTACTAAAAAAAAAAACACGAGAAATCACAAGTGAAAACGTCAAAGCCAATCTGTGAATTGAGTTTGAAAAATAAAACGAGGGAAAAATAAAAGATGATTTGGTTCGTTAAAGTCATCAGCTCATCAAAAAACACTTAATTTCATCATTAATACCAGATAATAATAATACAATGTCAAGTAAATTATGAAAAGAAAAAAAACGCACGCACACATACCACCAAATACAAAATTTATCCAAAATATAAAAATAGCAAATTAAGCTAGATTTTAAAACGGTATCCTAAAATTAGACAATAGATGTAATTACTCTTCAAACTTAGTGCCCTAATTCTATATCATCGAGAATAACAAAACCACAGAAGAAAACAAACAATTACATAACACAAAAATTCTATATAAGTTCTCTTTAATGGGAGACTATGACTTGTTTCAGGTGCTGTGATAATTTACTATGTTAATCAAGAAGTTTACAAGACAATGCATACCCACACATTCTTTGCGTCCTTCTATAACATCTCTAATAATAACTTCTTATAACATTGTCAAATTTTATAAAGAAAAATTAGGACAACAAAAAATTATTAGTGTGAAATCTCCAAAATAACCCTAATGAATAAATTTCCTTATCCTAGAGCTTTTTAAGACGTGCTGTCTCTGCATCCGTAAGGCTTTTTTTTTTTTTTTTTTTTTTTTCTTTTTAAGGGTGTTTTTAGATTCCACAGTACAATTACTTTCTCTATATATTTTCTGTCTATATTGGTGTATACAAAATAACATGGAAACATGTTAACCTTGGATTCTTGCGTGTGCAGATTATGTGACTCAAGAATAACTTGTGTTGCTTCCTTCTTTGTTAGCAAGGAGAGGGCTACCGTGGACCTGAAAAAGCGTCAAACAATTTAAGTGTGTTTTGTTAAGACAATAATAACAAAAAGGTGTAAAAAGGCTAAATCAGAACGGAGACATTTTGTCTAACCAGAGCTAGGCATTAGCCTCAAGACAGATTGAGCCTTAAGCCTCAAAAAAAAAATTTTTAATTTTTTTTAAAATCATTAAATTAACGACAATTTATAAATAGGCCAAAACTTAACACTTGAATTTAGTTCATCACAAAAATAAAAATAAAAAAAATAAAAAATAAAAAAAAATAAAAATAAAACACATAATAAGAAAGTGTGACAATCTGGAGTCGAGAAATTAACAGAAACAAATCTTAGTCTTCGTCTATCACCCTAACACTCTAAATGAGACTAAAAATATCAATTTCTGCCACCAGGGCCCCGGTTCTAAAAATGGCATGTCATTCAAATTTACATCGTATCCAATGTGGACATAAAACATGATGCATACCACGAAGAGATATGAAAGATTGTTTGGTAAACTAATGAGAATTTGTAAGGAATGTTAAGGTGGAGAAAAGAAAGAGGCAAAAGGAATCAACATTCCCGCCGCCATCCATGGGGAAATTCATGAGCTGCCTCTTGGCCATGTCCGGTTCACGGTCATTGGCTGTGGAATGGCATGAAAAGACTCTTGTTAGGTACACTTTGTTTCGGTTCATTATTTATCTAGGTAGAATCTTTTAATGAGATTATCTAATGCAAAATATGGATGTTAGTCCCATTGGCATTCCATCTTTAATCTTTCCATGAATGTCTATTTTCTTGTCTTTGATGTATACTAATATTAATGATGCCTGTCTTCCCAAAAGGTAATGGAATATGTACAACATGACATCGAGCTTCTATCTATTTCCAAACCTTTTTTTTTTTTTTTTTTGGTACTTAAGAAAATGACCCGTGACCATTAATTGATCAAGTCAATCAGTAATTGATCAATAAAAACATATGCTAACATTGACAAAATACTTGATCATAATCACATATTTACTATTAAAAAAATGATTTTACTAATTTTACAAAACTTTTAGCATTGGTTCCGGAACAAATTGGAAATGCACGAATATTTTTTAAAAGAGAAAAATAGGGAAATAGCCATGAGTTGGACACCCCTTATAATTTTGCTAGCCTTAATATTAAAACTGATAATTTTGCCCTTTCATATATTTTTAATTTATTTTTTTCTAAAAATTTCTTATTTTACCCCTAAGTTTAGATTTGGGTTTCATTTTTCACTTCTTTTTCTCTCTCTTTAGTTCTCCTTCTCTCTATAAAACTTTCTCTCTATTTCTCTCTCTATTCGTCTCCCTCTCCCACTTTGTCCATATGTTTCTCTCTCCCCCCGTCGACCAGCTACGGCGCCGGGATCAGGATGTTGACATGGACTAGGTGTTGGGATCTCCTCAGCGCCGACGCTGGCATCAATTCTATCAGGAGTACCTGCGACGATCCCCTTGGAGTCGCGATTGGGAGGATGGCGCGATGGTCGCCGAAGTCGCGACTCTCACTCTTCTCCAATCCCGTCCTCTCTCTCTCCAACACCACACGCGAAACCTCTCCCATCTCTCTCTCTCTCTTTCCATCCCCACCTATGAAACCCGTTCTCTAGTGCAAGCTTGAATCTCCACACCTCCGCCGATCTGCAACAAGCCATGAACGACACCGATCTCCTTTGACGCTGGATCTTCCATCCCTCCGCCAGATTGCTTCGAGCTTCGACAAGACTGTTACACGACCAAATTTCTTCCTCGTGGACTGAAGCAGCTCTGGTTTCTTCGTGATTCCAACGACATTTGGCCGGATTCATGCGGTCTAGTGAAAAGAACCGCCGGGACACCAATCTCCTCTGACGCCAGATCTTCCATCCTGCTGCCAGATGACTTCGAGCTTCAACGAGGCTATTACGCGACCAAATTTCTTCGTCGTGGACCGGACCAAATCTAGTTTCTTCGCAATTTAGACGAGATTTGGCCAGATTCATGCAATCTGGTGAAAAGAAGACACCATCGCAACACTGATCCCCTTCAATGCCGGTTTGATTTTTTTTTTTTTTGGTTGGTTTTGATTTGTTTTTGGTGGTTTGTTTGTCAGTTTTTTGGTTCTGTTTGTTTACTGATAAATTTTTTGGTATGGTAAAGTGTTAATGATTTTGTATTCCAACTAGACATGTAAGGAAAAAAAAAAAAAACCATCAAATTCCGTTTTGGATTATGTTAGAATCCATTTTACATTTCAGTAAAATCCGTTTTGCATTCTATCAGAATCCGTTTTGCTTTTTCAGTTCTGGTAGAATTCATTTTGCATTATGATAGAATTTGTTCTGCATTATCGGATTCTGAAACAATCCACGACTGTTTTGGATTCTGATAGAATTTGTTTTGCATTCTATCAGAATTCGTTTTGCTTTTTATCAGAATTCATTTTGCATTCTATCGACGACCGGCAGGCAACCGGAGACTGGCCGGCGAACGGAGTCGGGGTATATGAAAACTATTCCAATAAATAAAAAAGAGAAGAAAACAAAGAGATAATGATATTTTTGTCTATTCACTATACTTTTATTTAATTATTTAATTAAATATTATGAAATAACAAAATTATCGGCTTTACTCTTATACAGGGAGGTGTCAAATTTATGACATTCTTGCAAATCCCCCTTTTTTAAATAATCTTTTAAAAAAGGTCACTTACCCACATGCCCTAATTTCAAATGTCTTGTGAATAATCTCTCTTTTGGATGAAAAGTTAAATTAATTGGAGTCATGAAAGTTACCTAAAGTCCTAAACTTTTTTTTTTTTTTTTCCTTTAGCTATAGTCTTTATTTGAAAGATTTATCAAATTCAGTATTTAAAATTTAAAATTATTAAAATTAATCCAAGTACTTTGAAAATAGATGAAAATTTGTTAAACGTAGTACTTAGCTCCACTTACGCAGTTTTTTTCTAATGATTTTTTTTTTTTTTGTTTATTCTTAAAACAATCAGTGAGTTCTTTTGGTAGAAATAGTTTAATAATACCTTTTTATTTTTTTTAGTAGCAACAACAATTTTTTTATTATTTATTTATTTATTTATTTTTTGTGGTTGGATCCCCTTACCCACTACTGCGGCATGAGTGTTTTTTTTTTTTTAATTATAATTTTTTTCTTTTTTTTTAAGAGGTATATCTGAATTTTCTTTCCCAATTTATCTTTTTCCATTTCATAGGGCAAGTCTTCTTACCCTGGAATTTTTACTGTTTCTTATCTTGGTCAATTTTTATGTGATTGGTAATATTAGAAGATATTTTTATTATTTTCAAAAATAAATGGCGAAAAACACGTTTCCAATAAAGAAAGGGTATTTTTTTGTACTTTTCTTTTTTCTTTTTTGAATTTGGTTGTGAGAGATATTTGAATTTTGCACCTTTTGGTAGAATTGCACAATCACTTCATAAATTTCTTTCTGATAAACAATATTTATATACTTTTTCATAATGTTAAGATTTGTTCATTATTTTTAGTAAATACACTTGCGGGATATATTCGGATTTAGTTGTATACTTGTGGTTTAATGCAAAAGACTAGTAATCGGGGCAGAGTCACTTGAGACCGAAGGATAGCCGCCCCACTAATGTGTTCTTTCGCCACTAATAGAAGCTTGAAAAATATTATGATTTTCTTGTTTTGCTCTCATTGAATGGTTTTTTTATGTACACTTTAACCGAACTTCAAACCTTTTTTTTTTTTCTTAAATATATATATATATATATATATTCTTTACTATAAAAGAATTATGTATAATGCCTTAGTAAAGAAAAAGGTTGGCTCTATTGCTGGTTAACTGTAATTATACTGTAATTGTAAACCTAACTAACAATACTTAATTATAAGACATAGAGTTCAAATTTTCTTATCTCTCAAATTTAAAAAGAAAAAAAATTTTGAAGATAAATTATAGACTTTATCATTAAATTAAACATACAATATAGTAAGTAACTACGTAAAGGAAGAAAGAGGTAAAAAAACATTTTTTTTGATACTTAAAGAGGCGAATAGAAGATTTCAATATATATTAGATAAAATAGAATATTTACAACAAATAAATTACGTACAAAGCATATTAAAGTTTAAAATTGTGACGCTCCGACCTCCGACGCCGGGCTCGTCACCTACATACTTGACTTAAACTTGCGGAAAAATTTGGGAAATTTTTTTTTTTTTTAACTTTTTTTGAAAACTTCCAACTTGAACTTCATACTCAAACTCATACTTGCTTATAGGTACTTACTCGAGTACCGAACTTTCAAACATTTCTCGAAAGCCATCATAATCAAATTGTAGACCAAACCCGACTTAATGCGGATTGGTACCACACGAGGCCACTTGCTTGCCATACATACATCAACTTTATCATACATACATGAAACATAATGAAAATCCCGTTTTCATTAAAACATATTTTAATAAACATATTTTATAAAATCCGTGGTGGTAACCATCCCACATTTCACAGTCCGCAGCACCAGCCTTCCACAGCATTGCATCAGAGATTGCTGGCAGGTTGCTTACCTA
>JAFMPE010069423.1:477-14644 GCA_024759925.1 Ficus religiosa
CTATCGACAACCACAAAGACTGAATCTCTCCCCCTCTTAGTCCTAGGTAATCCCAAAACAAAATCCATTGAGATATCAACCCAAGGTGCACTGGGAATGGGAAGTGGTGTGTATAACCCATACGGTTGCTGCCTAGACTTAGCTTGCCTACAGGTAACGCATCTCGCACAGATCCTCTCGACGTCACGTTTCATATGGGGCCAAAAAAAATGCTCATGCAACACGCCTAAAGTCTTAGCTATTCCAAAGTGTCCCATCAAACCAGCCCCATGAGCTTCCCGAACAAGTAATTCATGCAAGGATGAATGTGGAACACACAATTTGTTTTCTCGAAACAGGAACCCGTCATGCAAATAGAACTTTCCACACGCACCCTTAGTGCAATTTTTAAACATGTCACCGAAATCAGAATCCATAACATACAACTCCTTAATGTACTCAAATCTAAGCAATTTAGCATCAAGAGTTAAAAGTAAATCGTACCTGCCAGATAGTGCAACGGCAACTACGTTTTCCTTACCTTGCTTGTATTTGATCACATAAGGGAATGTCTCAATAAACTCCACCCATTTGGCATGGCGACGGTTCAACTTGTGCTGCCCCTTTAAATGCTTCAAAGATTCATGATCCGTATGAATCACAAACTCTTTCGGCCAAAGGTAGTGTTGCTAAGGTCTCTAAAGTTTGTACCAATGCATACAATTCTTTGTCGTAAGTGGGACAGTTTAGGGCTGCCCCACTCAATTTCTCACTAAAGTATGCAACTGGTCGTCCTTCTTGCATTAATACACCTCCAGCACCTATACCTGAAGCATCACACTCAATCTCAAATGTTTTAGCAAAGTTAGGTAGAACAAGTAAAGGTGCATTAGTTAATTTTTCTTTGATGAGTTTGAATGCCTTCTCTTGCTCCTCCCCCCACTTAAACGGAACGTTCTTTTTGATGACTTCGGTCAGGGGTGCGGTGATGCTGCTGAAATCTCGAACAAAGTGCCGGTAAAAACTAGCCAAACCATGAAAGCTTCTTTACCTGATTGACCGAAATAGGCGTTGGCCAATCTTGAATTGCCTTCACCTTTTCCTCGTCCACCTCGATACCCTTAGCACTTATAACAAATCCAAAAAACACAAGCTTATCCGTGCAAAAGGTATATTTTTTAGCATTAGCAAATAACCTTTCTTTCATTAAAACCTCTAAAACAAGCCTTAAGTGTTCCACATGAGCACTCAAGTTTTTGCTATAGATTAGGATATCATCAAAGTAGACAACTACAAATTTGCCAATAAAAGCAAGCAAAACATGGTTCATAAGTCTCATGAAGGTACTAGGTGCATTAGTTAATCCAAAAGGCATAACTAACCATTCATATAAACCATATTTTGTTTTGAATGTAGTTTTCCACTCATCCCCTTCTTTCATCCTAATTGGGTGATATCCGCTTTTGAGATCAATCTTAGAAAATACACAAGACCCATGTAGTTCGTCTAGCATATCATCTAATCGAGGAATGGGGT
Source organism: Ficus religiosa (assembly GCA_024759925.1). Classification (NCBI taxonomy): domain Eukaryota; kingdom Viridiplantae; phylum Streptophyta; class Magnoliopsida; order Rosales; family Moraceae; genus Ficus; species Ficus religiosa. Next base: position 1,993 of record JAFMPE010069423.1, read on the forward strand.
GTCGATACTTTACCGTAATGTTGTTGATGGCTCGGCAATCAACACACATCCTCCATGTCCCATCCTTCTTAGGCACGAGTATCACCGGAACTGCACACGGACTCATGTTCTCCCTAACATATCCTTTTTCCATCAACTCACGGACTTGCCGTTGAAGTTCCTTCGTTTTCTCGGGATTATTTCTATAGGCTGGTTGGTTGGGAATTGTCGCACCGGGTATGAAATCAATTTGATGTACAATTCCTTGAATCGGTGGTAAACCGGAAGGCACCTCCTCGGGGAAGACGTCCTCAAAACCTTGCAAAAGAGATTCCACATTGCTCGGCAAAGTACCGGCGAGATCGTTAGTACAAATAAGGGCCTCTTTGTACATAAGTACTATGAGGGGCTGATGTAAAAGTAATGCTCTCTTGATCTCACTTTTCTTTGCAATGAAATTGTATTTTTCTTCACTTGTACTCAACAAGGCCGTAACTCTCTCCTTTCCCTTCTCGCTCTCTTTTTCGTTTTTCTCTTTCTCCTTTTCTCTCTTTTCTTTTTCTTTCCTCTCAGCCTCAGCCTCTCTCTCCTTTTCTTTTATCTTTTCACTCGCTCTTTGCATTTTTAGTTGGTCCTTAAGAACTTGTTTTGGAGTCAATGGAATCAGTGATATGGGCTACTTTTTAATGACGAAGGAGTACCTATTGGTGAATCCATCATGAGTAACTCGTCGATCGCACTGCCATGGTCAGCCTAATAGGATGTGACATGCGTGCATAGGTACCAAGTCGCAAAGCACCTCATCTTCGTACTTGCCAATTGAAAACGCTACCATAACCTGTCTCGTTACCTTAACTTCCCCACAATTGTTTAGCTACTGCAGCTGGTATGGTCGGGGATGCTTCAAGGCAGATAACGTCAATTTCTCCACTAACTCAGTGCTAGCCACGTTGGAGCAGCTTCCTCCATCAATAATAATGCTGCAAACTTTGTTTTTCACAAAACACCGAGTATGGAACAAATTCTCCCGCTGGTTGTTTTCTTCTTCTTTAAATTGTGCGCTAAGAGCTCGACTTGCCACCAATGACTCTCCTTCCACCGCAAACTATCCTTCATAAACGTCCTCAAGAGGTGGCATATCATTGTCTTCATCCTCTTGTTCATCTTCTGTTTCAATCTCTCCTTGAGCATTAATCACCATCAACCTTTTATTCGGGCACTGGCTAGTTATGTGACCCCTGCCTTGACACTTAAAACACTTGATGTCACGGTTTTTAGACATAAAAGGGTCAGTTTTACCTTTAGAAATCTGGTTGGTGTTTTCGGACTTCAGCTCGGATTTGTACTTAGGAGTTGAAGATGTTTGTGGCTTGTCTTCCTTCTTTGTGGTACTTGGTCTCCAAGGGTTAGAGCCCGGGTTATGGCCTGCATGCATACTACCCCCTCTCTTAAGTTGTTGTTCCACTTTGATGGCCATGTGCACCATGTCTTATAACTCCACGTAGTGATGCATATCAACCCGATCATAGATCTCTCGGTTTAGTCCCATGAGGAAACTAGCCATTGTAGTCTCTCGGTCTTCCTCTACGTTAGCTCGAATCATGGCAACTTCCATCTCCTTATAATAATCCTCTACACTCCGACTTCCTTGCCTAAGACCTTGCAGCCTCTTCTACAACTCTTGGTAATAGTGACTTGGAATGAACCGCTTTCTCATTATCGCTTTCATCTCCTCCCACGTCTCTATTGGCCGTTCTCCACTCCGTCTCCTGTTTATAGCAAGTTGGTCCCACCAAGTAATAGCATAGTCAGAAAATTCAACCATAGCCAATTTTACCTTATTGGTTTCGGAGTAGTTGTGGCAGTCAAATACGAACTCCATTTTCTTTTCCCACTCAAGATATGCTTCGGGATCGGATTTTCCTTGAAACAATGGAATTTTCATCTTAATACTACTCAAGTGGTTATCCCCCCTATTCCTTACGTCTCTAAACCCATAACCACGCCCAAACCTGCCCCGGTTCATTGGTGGCTCTCCTAACTCGTCCATCTTCTCTTCATCTTCAATATCCCCCCATTGCACCCCTTGTTGCATTCGCCTATATGGTTGTCTATCTGGAGTGTTTCGCCGCAGCACCCGAGTTGAGTCTTCTTCCAACCTATCCATTCTCTCATGAATTTGTTCTAATTCAGCCCTAATTATCCGTCTCATCTCCCCCAACAACGCCTGTACTTGTAGATTTGGAATTGTTGGTTGTTGCGCCTCTTCAGTTGAGTTTTCTTGTTGATTGCGAGACATATTTAGAATCTGCAAAATAACGTAAGGGATCCTAACAAGCACTCCTTCACGTGTTTCACTCAAGAAATATTCACTCACTCTCGTGTTTGTCACTCTATTGGCTTTTACCCTCTTATGTTCTCACCACTCTTGCCTTTTTCCACTCGTTGTGCCTTCCTTTGATTCTTAAATAGACTCAAAGAACAATCAAGATTCAAGCAGCAATTCAAAGACAGAACTAACCAAAACAAAGCACAAGGTTCAATAGGCAATTCCCAAGAAACTGGTGCAAGCAATTCAACGACAAAGATGGTTCTAATGTAAGTCATGCTAGGTAACGACAACGAATTTGTAGTTTTTTTTTTTTTTTTTTTTTTTATAAATATGTTTATATATAAGTTATGATAGGTAACGACAAAGATGGTTTTATATATATACACTCCCAACAAGGCCCGACTGAGAACAAATGAAGAAGTGGTAACCCAGAGAAATTTTGTCTCCAAACAGTAACAAGAAAAACTAGTTACAACCCAAGAACCCTAATTTCTAAAATTCTGGACAGCAACTCTCTCTCCCCTTTTTTTTTTTTAATTCGAAATAAAGAAAGCAATTAAAGGATAATTCAAACTTGCCTTGGAGCCTAGGCTCTGATACCAACTTGATACGAATCACGTCAACAACGTGACGAAACTCGATACCAAATCTGGAAACGACAACCGAAGATCTTTCAAGTTTGATGGAAACCGTGACCTGTTGCTTAGCGAATCAAGAACCTTGGTATGGTGAAGACGCCACAAACGGTTATGGAAACTCCATTTGATAAGTCGATTTGAACGCTACAAGGAATCCTTGATAAGTTCGGATAAGTTTCTTCAAGAACTCAAGAAGAATAACTCACAATATGAATAAACATCAAAAATCTTTTTTTTTCATAATCTGAGAAATCTGCCTTTATATAGGCAAAGTTACAATTTGTAAAATTCCTAATCTACCCTTAAGGATTTGCATGCCTAAAAATCAGATTAATCAACTAAAATTTAAATAAATTCGGAATTAAAATGGTGCCTAAATTAAAAATTTAAACTGGAACTTTAAAACTCAAATAGGATTAGAAAGAAATCAAATCTTGATCAGATCTTATAAAGTTCTTGAATTTTGATTTAAATCTTGAACTTCTTGAAACTTGAAAACGTAATCTTGACTTGATTCTTTGTTGGGAAAAACGTCCACATCAGCTTGCATCCTCCTTGCACGTTTATCCACATCAGATACCAAAATGATACCGTTCCTGTGGGACTTGGTAAGGGTATTCTAGAATTGTAAGGTTTAACGACTTTTTAAGGCTTAAGGGACGTTTTAAATTCAAATTTTAAACTAAAACTTTAAAACTCAAATTATATTACAAAGAAATCAAATCTTGATTAGATTTTCAAAACTTCTTGAATTTTGTTTTGAATCTTGAACTTCTTGAAAACTTAAAAATGTAATCTTGACTTGATTATTTGTTGGAAAAACATCCACATCAGCTTGAGTGCTCCTTGCATGTTTATTCACATCATTCCCCCCGTCTTGAGAAGGATTTGTCCTTAAATCATCACCTCCTTGGGACAGCAACTTAAAACGTCTTTGCGCCGGAAATCTTTCTTTCCTTAATTATAACCACCTGATACCGTTCCTGTGGGATATGGTAAGGGTATGCTAGAATTGTAAGGTTTAAGGACGTTTTAAGGCTTAAGGGACGTGTTTAGGAATATAAGGGTGTTTAGATAAGTATTATAATAACGGATAAGTTTTGACATCACTTGGAATCCACCAAGATAAGTCTTAATCTCACCACTCAAAGAATCCACCAAGAGATAAGAGAAAGAAAGGAACACAGAGGTATTCTCTGAAAATTTTCAATTCTTCAAAGGCTGTCCTCACAAATCTGAAAATTACAATTTAAAAAAAATCAAAAGCTGAAAACAACCTTTCAGCTTCACAAAATGGCAGTTACATACTTTAAGTATCACACTAATGGCACTAATTACCTTTTAGCACACCAACAGCCACAATTGGTTGTACAAACTCATAAACCAACATAACTAGTCTTAAACTTTGCTAATAAACTCCCACTTTATCAGACTTTATTTCAGCCATAAAACACACACTAAAACTCTTGAAAAACCACAACATAACTGTGGCAACCCAAAAAAAAAAAAGCCCCCAAGCCCCCAACAACAATTAATCAACAAACAGCCATTAATTCTGATTGAGACACATAGAAGACGTGCATTGGATCACTCCCATGCAGCCCATGTACAAGCAAATCACTTCCATGGTCATAATTCTCCCCAGGTTGGAGAGGACTCGACCTCGAGTCCAAAGGCATGTCTTCAACAAACGGAGAAAGATCAGCCACATTGAAGGTAGCGGACACTCCATAATCACCTGGCAGTTCCACTTTGTATGCATTATCATTGATCTTTTGAACTATTGTAAAAGGTCCATCCCCCCTTGCTTGGAGTTTGGGAAACCTCCTATTAGGAAATCGTTCTTTTCTGAGATGAATCCATACTTTATCCCCAACTTGAAAAGTGACCTTCCTCCTATGTTTATTAGCTTGCTGCGCATACTTCTCATTTTGTTTGGCAATCTTTTCACGAACTTGTTCATGCCACTTCTTGATATATTTTGCTATTTCGTCGGCTACTCCACTAAAAGTTGTTTCTGTTTTAAGGGGCACAAGATCCAAAGGAGTGATTGGATTCTTACCATAAATGATCTCGAAAGGACTATACCCAGTTGTTTGACTAGTGGACCTATTATAAGCAAATTCAGCTTGTGAAAGGGACAAATCCCAAGCCTTGATGATCTTCTTGATGAGACTTCGCAATAAAGCTCCCAAAGATCGATTAAGCACCTCAGTTTGTCCATCTGTTTGGGGATGATGTGAAGTGCTGAACTGGAGTCTAGTTCCCATTTTCCTCCATAGAGTCCTCCAAAAATGACTAAGGAACTTAGTATCTCGATCCGATGTTATAGTCTTTGGAAAACCATGTAGCTTCACAATCTCTTGAAAATAGAGGTCAGCAATGTGAGTTGCATCCGCAATCTTGGTGCATGGCACGAAATGAGCCATCTTGGAAAAACGATCTACGACCACCGTGATTGCATCCTTTTGCCTTTGAGTCCTAGGTAACCCAAGAAAAAAATACATACTTACATCCTCCCATGGTGTGTTTGGAATAGGTAAGGGTGTGTACAAACCAGCATTGCTACCATGAGTCTTAGCTTGATGACACGTCTCACATTGATCCACAATTCTCCCCACATCCTTAGTAAGCCGTGGCCAAAAGAAATTGTCTTGCACTAGGGCTATGGTCTTGTCTCGGCCAAAGTGACCCGCCAAGCCTCCACCATGAGCTTCTCGAATTATGGCTTCCCTCAATGATCCTTGCGGAACGCAAAGCTGTGTGCCCTTATACAAAAACCCATTTTGGACCAAAAATTGTTTATATGGCCCCTTTGTACAATACTTCCAAATTCGACCAAAATCAGCATCATCCTTGTACATACTCTTCACAATGTCAAACCCAAGCACCTTAGCTTGCATCATGTTCAACAGCAAATGGCGCCTACTCAATGCATCAGCCACTTGATTAGCTTTACCGGACTTGTGCTTGATGACAAAGTTGAATGATTGGAGATATTCCACCCACTTTGCATGGCGTGAATTGAGCTTGTGTTGAGCATGCAAATACTTAAGAGCTTCATGATCTGAAAAAAGAACAAACTCATTAGGATAAAGATAGTGGCTCTAATGCCCCAATGCTCGGATGATTGCATAGAACTCGTGGTCGTACATTGAGTACTTCCTCCTCACTTCATTCAACTTTTCGCTAAAAAAAGCAATTGGCTTGCCTCCTTGACTCAGAATAGCCCCTACTCCAACACCTGAAGCATCACACTCCACCTCAAAAATCTTTGAAAAATCTGGCAGTGCAAGAACCGGTGCTTCCATCATCTTCTTTTTAATAAATTCAAAACTCTTTTGAGCCTCCGTATTACACTTAAAAATTTTGCCCTTTATGCACTTGGTAATGGGAGCAACTAAAGTACTGAAATTCTTGATAAATCTCCTATAAAAGGAAATCATCCCATGAAAACTCTGAATATCGAATAGAGTTTTTGGAGCCAGCCAAGTTGCAATGGCGTCCACCTTGCTCTCATCAACCTTTATTCCATCTTTGGATACAACATACCCAAGGAAGATTATGCTTTCAGACATAAATTGACATTTTTTCAAATTGACAAAAAGACTTTCAACCCTCAAAGTCTCGAACACCTTCCGTAGATGCACGAAGTACTCTTGCATATTTTGACTATACACAAGAACATAGTCAAAATAGACCACCACAAATTTCCCCATGAATGGCTTGAACACATGCGTCATGAGTCTCATAAAAGTGCTAGGAGCATTGCACAAACCAAATGGCATAACCAACCATTCATACAAACCTCTTTCCGTTTTGAAGGCTGTCTTCCATTCATCCCCCGCTAGCATCCGAATTTGGTGATAACCGCTGCGTAAATCTATCTTTGAAAATACAATGCTTCCATGAAGTTGATCAAGTAAATCATCAAGTCTCGGAATGGGAAACCAGTATTTGATCGTAATCTTGTTAATTGCTCGGCTATCCACGCACATCCTCCAACTTCCATCCTTTTTTGGAACAAGCAAGGCAGGCATGGCACAATGACTTAAACTCTCTTGAATCAGCCTTTTGGAAAGCAACTCCTCCACTTGTCTTTGCAATTCAGCTTGTTGATGCGGATTGAGTCGATAGACAGCCTTGTTTGGAAGTGACGACCCCGGAATAAGATCAATCCGGTGTTGTATTCCTCTCAAGGGGGACAGCCCACTTGGTATTTCCTCTAGAATAAGATCTTCAAACTCCCTTAGAATTGGCTGAACTGAATCAGGGAACTCTCCTAACCGTTCATGTTCTTCTTTTGCAGAAAGAACAAATACATCTTCATTTTTAGAAAGAACATGCTCTACTTGGGAACCAGCCAAGAATACTTGCCCTTTGGAATTGGCAGATTTCTGATTTCCATCCGGCTTCATGGGGGCCAAAATGATCCGCACTCCATCTTTCATAAACGAGTACGTATTTTTGAACCCATCGTGCACCACCTTCCGATCGTATTGCCACGGACGTCCCAACATGAGATGACATGCATCCATAGGTACAACATCACACCACACTCCATCTTTATAGGTTTTTCCTATAGAAAACGAAACCAAACTCCTCTTGGAAACCTTCAAACCATTGCCCTTTTGAAACCATTGGATCTTGTATGGTTGTGGATGTGGTTCAGTTTGTAATCCAAGCTTGTTCACCATCTCCTCCGAAACCACAGTCGTGCAACTACCCCCATCAATTATCACGTTACACACATGACCGTGAGAAGTACACCTTGTTTGAAAAATGTTTTCTCTCAACCAAAGATCTTCGTTAACGTGATTGGAATTCAAAAGTCTCCGAATGACAAAATTTCCCCCTCATAAGCATACTCCACGTGTTCTTCAATTTCTTCCTTTTCCGACTCCTCTTCCTCTTCCTCAACAACTTCATTTTTTACAATGGTGATGACCCTTCGATCTGGACACTCCGAAGCAATATGCCCATATCCCTGACATTTGAAACATTTTTTTGAAGAATTGGAAGTGTTGGTTGGTTTGTCATTCTTCACCTCTGGTTTAGTGGTGGCAGATGCCTTGTTACAGGCTGGTTTTGAAGAAGACGAACCAGTGTTGCCCTTAATTCCATAACTAGTGCTTCCCATACTCTTGGTTGGATACTTTCGCAAATCCTTCCGTTGTTGCTCCACATTCAATGCCAACTTTCAGACATCATTAAAAGTCCAATATGGCTGTAATTTGATTACATCAGAAATCTCCTTCTTGAGTCTGCCTAGATACCGTGCAATGGTTCGCTCCTCGGGTTCTACCACATCGCGCTTGAGCATAAGATATTCGAATTCTCTAGTGTAGTCATCTACGGACAAGTCAAATTGCTTGAAGTTGTGAAACTTCAAGTAATTGTCTTGTTTGTAACTGTCCAAAATGAATCTTCTCTTGAGTTCTCTCTTTATCTTCTCCCACGTTCGAATAGGCCTCCGTCCTTCTCGCTCCCGTTCTCGCTTGAGATTCTCCCACCAAAGGGATGCATATCCCTTTAGCTTGATTGCCACCAACTTGACCCTCTTGTCATCCAAGTAATCTTTGAATTTGAAGATCCTCTCAATCGTGTACAGCCAATCAAGAAATGCATTGCCTTGAGATCTCTCTTCAAATTCTGGTACATCCACCCTCACATCACCATCATGGCTTCTTCGGTGAATTCGACATCTTGGGTATTCATAGGAGTCGTTGCTAGAATCATCTTCATTGTGGAATGGATTGGTGCCTTCATCTTCTTCATCTGCACGGCATCTCTCAGGCCTTGGTGGATCTTGCCTCTCGAACCGTTCAAGGCATTGTTGAAGCTGCTGTATTGTTCTTCACAATTCCTCCATCTCGAGATTTTGATTTCTTTCTTCCACCGGATCATCTTCTTCGACGAGTTGTCTTCGAAGAGCTTGTCTCCTCATTTTTCTTCCAAGCTGGTGCTCTGATACCAAAATCATAACATTCTTGTGCGATTTGGTAAGGGTATTCTAGAATTGTAAGGTTTAAGGATGTTTTAAGGCTTAAGGGATGTGTTTAGGAATATAAGGGTATTTAGATACGTATTATAATAACGGATAAGTTTTGACGCCACTTGGAATCCACCAAGATAAGTCTTAATCTCGCCACTCAAGGAATCCACGAAGAGATAAGAAAAAGAAAGGAACACATAGGAATTCTCTGAAAATTTTCAATTCTTCAAAAGGCTATCCTCACAAATCAAAAATTACAACTCAAAAAAAACCAAAAGCTGAAAACAACCTTTCAGCTTCACAAAATGGCAGTTACATACTTTAAGTATCACACTAATGGCACTAATTACCTTTTAGCACACCAACAGCCACAATTGGTTGTACAAACTCATAAACCAACATAACTAGTCTTAAACTTTGCTAATAAACTCCCACTTTATCAGACTTTATTTCAGCCATAAAACACACACTAAAACTCTTGAAAAACCACAACATTACTGTTGTAACCCAAAAAAAAGCCCCAAGCCCCCAACAATAATTAATCAACAAACAGCCTTCAATTCTGAATGAGACACATGGAACACATGCATTGGATCACTTCCATGCAGCCCATGAACAAGCAAATAACTTCCATGGTCATCACATTTGAAACAACTAATCTCACTATTACGAGTCGAAGTAGGTGATGATTTACCTTGAGAGGCAGCTGCAATGCTGCCGTTGAAGTTCCTTCGTTTCCTCGGGATTACTTCTATAGGCTGGTCGGTTGGGAATTGTCGCACCGGGTATGAAATCAATTTGATGTTCAATTCCTCGAATTGGTGGTAAACCGGAAGGCACCTCCTCGGGGAAAACATCCATAAAACCCTGCAAAAGAGATTCCACATTGCTCGGCAAAGAACCGACGAGATCGTTAGTACAAAGAAGGGCCTCCTTGTACATAAGTACTATAAGGGGCTGATGTAAAAGTAATGCTCTCTTGATCTCACTTTTCTTTGCAATGAAATTGTATTTTTCCTCTCTTGCACTCAACAAGGCCGTAACTCTCTCATTTCCCTTCTCGCACTCTTTTTCATTTTTCTCTTTCTCTTTTTCTCTCTTTTCTTTTTCTTTCTTCTCAGTCTCAGCCTCTCTCTCGTTTTCTTTTGTCTTTTTGCTCGCTCTTTGCATTTTCAGTTGGTCCTTAAGAACTTGTTTTGGAGTTAGTGGAACAAGTGATATGGGCTGCTATTTAATGACAAAGAAGTACCTATTTATGAATCCATCATGAGTGACTCGTCGATCGTACTGCCATGGTCGGCCCAATAGGATGTGACATGCGTGCATAGGTACCACGTCACAAAGCACCTCATCTTCATACTTGCCAATTGAAAACGCTACCATAACTTGTCTCGTTACCATGACTTCCCCACAATTGTTTAGCCACTGTAGTCGATATGGTCGTGGATGGTTCAAGGTAGATAACACCGATTTCTCCACTAACTTAGTGCTAGCTATGTTGGTGCAACTTCCTCCATCAATAATAACGCTGCAAACTTTCTTTTTCAGAAAACACTGAGTATGGAACAAATTCTCCCACTAGTTGTTCTCTTATTCTTTAAATTGTGTGCTAAGACCTCGTCTTGCCACCAATGACTCTCCTTCCACCGCAAACTGCCCTTCATAAACGTCCTCAAGAGGTGGCATATCATTGTCTTCATCCTCTTGTTCATCTTCCGTCTCAATCTCTCCTTGAGCATTAATCACCATCAACCTTTCATTCAAGCACAGGCTAGCTATGTGACCCCTGCCTTGACACTTATAACACTTAATGTCATGGTTTCTAGACATAGAAGGGTCAGTTTTACCTTTAGAAATCTGGTTGGTGTTTTCGGACTTCAGCTCGGATTTGTACTTAGGAGTTGAAGATGTTTGTGGCTTGTCTTCCTTCTTTGTGGTACTTGGTCTCCAAGGGTTAGAGCTTGAGTTATGGCTTGCATGCATACTACCCCCTCTCTTAAGTTGTTGTTCCACTTTGATGGCCATGTGCACCATGTCTTCTAACTCCACGTAATGATGCATCTCAACCCAATCATGGATCTCTCGGTTTAGTCACATGAGGAACCTAGCCATTGTAGCCTATCGGTCTTCCTCTACATTAGCTCGGATCATGGCAACCTCCATCTCCTTATAATAATCTTCTACACTCCAACTTCCTTGCCTAAGACCTTGTAGCCTCCTATACAACTCCCGATAATAGTGATTTAGAACGAACCGCATTCTCATTATCGCTTTCATCTCCTCCCACGTCTCTATTGGTCGTTCTCCACTCCGTCTCCTGTTTATAACAAGTTGATCCCACCAAGTAATAGCATAGTCAGAAAATTCAACCACAGCCAATTTTACCTTCTTGGTTTCGAAGTAGTTGTGGCAGTCAAATACGAACTCCATTTTCTTTTCCCACTCAAGATATGCTTTGGGATCGAATTTTCCTTGAAACAATGGAATTTTCATCTCAATACTACCCAAGTGGTTATCCCCCCTATTCCTTACGTCTCTAAACCCATAACCACGCCCAACCCTGCCCCGGTTCATTGGTGGCTCTCCTAACTCGTCCATCTCCTCTTCATCTTCAATATCCCCCCATTGCGCACCTTGTTGTATTCGCCTATATGGTTGTCTATCTAGAGTGTTTCGCCGCTGCCCCTGAGTTGAGTCTTCTTCCAACCTATCCATCCATTCTCTCATGAATTTGTTCTAATTCAGCCCTCATTATCCGTCTCATCTCCCCCAACAACGCCTGTACTTGTAGATTCGGAATTGTTGGTTGTTGCGCCTCTTCGGTTGAGTTTTCTTGTTGATTGCGAGACATATTTAGAATCTGCAAAATAACGTTAGGGATCCTAACAAGCACTCCCTCACGTGTTTCACTCAAGAAATATTCACTCACTCTCGTGTTTGTCACTCTATTGGCTTTTACCCTCTTATGTTCTCACCACTCTTGCCTTTTTCCACTCGTTGTGCCTTCCTTTGATTCTTAAATAGACTCAAAGAACAATCAAGATTCAAGCAGCAGTTCAAAGACTGAAATAACCAAAACAAAGCACAAGGTTCAATAGGCAATTCCCAAGAAACTTGTATGTGCAGAAACTGCCAATTCCTGCACTTTTTTGAAATTCCTGTGCAGGAATTCCCTATTTCCTGCTCAGTTTTTAATATCCAATTTTATTTAAAAATCTACTTTGAATTTGAAAAAGTGATCCCATGAAATTTGTAGACCTCATTGATTCCTATAACTTTTGTTTTTAACTCGAAATCCCGTTCTACCTCTAACCCATCCATTTTCCATGTCGAAGTTCCCAGGCCGTGTGCACAAGCCTGATTCGCCCAGTCTTGGATTTTGTCAAAAACAGAGGCCTTTGGAGCCTTATTTTAAAAAACCATTTGAGTTTCTCCCTAGGATTTTTAATTTCCTACAACTTTGCAGTTTTGACTTTTTCCAAATTCAGCCTCTAAGAGCCTCAAAATTCAGTTTCCAGATTTTGGCACAGTTTTATCCGAAAACTGGCAATTTCTCATTTATTTGAATTTAACGCAAAACCACCTACACACTACTTCAAACAGTCACAAACGTGAGCCTAAATCCATCATGCAGCGTAACAGGTCGTTTTCAATCAACATACACTTATTTTTAGTCCATGAAACCCATATGAAAAATCTTAACCAACT
>JAFMPE010069534.1:1593-15734 GCA_024759925.1 Ficus religiosa
TAAAAGAAAAATCCAAGCCTAACTGATTAGCTCAAAAATCTGATTTTCCCACGTTCTATTCTCTCTCTCTCCCTTTTTATTTTTATTTTTATTTTTTTTGAAATATTTGCCAAATATGCGCAGGAAAACCTCATAAGCTCCTTATTTGTTGCACTTTTTTTTTTTTCTTACTAATTGTTTGACACACGAAACAAATAGACAAACAAAAAATAAATAAATAAAAATTCACATGATATGTTAATCATATAATGTTGATGAGACGATCACGAAGCTATCACGTGATAAGTAAGGAAACCATAACCTAAATATAAGTAAGAGATTAGTTTTTTTTTTTTATTTTTTTATTTTTTTATTTTTTTATTTTTATTTTTTAGGTTATTAGTAGTTTTCACCTTTCTTCTTTTCTACCGCGTTTCACTTGCATCACACTACACAATTCAGGTGCTTACTCCTTTATTTTACCAACTTTTTTTTGTCATCCGTTTTTATTACTTCAACTGATGATTAAGTGTAACACACACATATATTACCAATATATATATATAGGAATATATATTACTTGACAAAACTCCCATATTCTCCCAAATGCATGTCTTGTAATTGGATTCTCTTATTTTCCTCTTTCACCCTACTTTTAATAGCAGAGTACCAATTTCTAATTTTATGCAATTTCTCAAAAAACATAAATCTAATATCAGAAATTTAAAAATTAAGAATAGCTTTTCAAAAGGTTTCCATTTTCTTTCCAAAAAAAAAAAGCTTTCTATTTTTTTTTTCTCAAATTTGAACCAAGTATAATTAATTACGATATATTTTTTGTTCAAAAAAATGATTGGATTTTTATTTATTTTTTGAAAGTAAGTCAAGTCTAGTAAGAAAGTTCAAAAGAAAAAAGAAATTATTTGGATTAAGTTCTATATGTTGAGATTTCCTGGAGGAAAAAAAGAAAAAAAGAAAAAAAGAGGTTTGATTTATTTATATATTTATTTATTCAAAGTTTTCTTTCAAAAAAAAAAAAAATGTCGAGAGATATACGGTAAAGTAGTTACGGGTCTTTTAGTAAATGGGGCACATGCAATTGCCTTGAACGACCGGTACAAATACTCGGACGAAATCAGAACCAATCTCAGATTATCCTGCCAAAGAATCCTCTACTTTTGTACTCAGTTTATTTATTTATTTGAAGGAACGTTTTTCTATTTTTTATGTATTCAGAAATTTAAAAAAAATAAATTATATTTTTCAGTTTTTTTTTAATTTATATTTTTCAGAAGATCATGCCAGTTCCAGTATGCTCTAACCAATTGAGCTTTCTTTATACCCTTTGCACGACACAAATTTTCATATTTGGCCTTATCTTGTTCTACTATTTTTTTAAGAAAATTTTTGCAACCCGGCCGGAGACTGACTAGGAGGACTCAGCAAATCAACTGAAATTCCCACTTCCTGTAAACTGCATTAGGCATAGCTGGACGGCAATATGGCGGCGAGCGGAAAAAGCACAGAGATATCATCATGGTAACCAAATTTCTGACCACTATTTTGTGACAGAGAGGACTCATGTTTCAGCAAATTAAAAGTGTCTTCACATTCTGGTTTTCCTTACTCTTTGCTTTCAGGATTGCCAAGCCTACATCTCCGTCAGAAACACAGCTTTATGTAAGCGTTTTTGCCTATTAACTTTTAACAAACTTAGGAAGTTTTCTGAATAGTCATTTTCAGTTTTATATAATATGTTCTTGAATTCTTTATCTTGAATTGAAATGAATGTATACCTGAAAATTTTCATCTTCGTTTAGGATCTTCTGGCTGCAAAATGTGCTAAAATTGCCTGCTTACTCGAAGACGGATCCCCGCAAGACCTTTTGCAGTTTCTTGCGGACATCCAAGCTAACCCTGAGATTTTCGAGGTTGTAGTAAGATTCTGTCATGGTGATGAGGTGACTTTCTCGGCGGAGAATGTTGTACCCCTCAGTTGTCTTGCTCACTGCTTGGGAATGACAGAAAATCACTGCAGAAACAATCTATTAAGGAAGGCTCTTTTTTTCCTTCAACATAATGTCCTCCCTACGTGGAATGAAACTGTGAGGGCCTTCCGAACCACGGATGACATTCTTGACGAAGCCATCGAGTCTGGCCTTGTTAATGTTTGTGCCGAATCCATCGTTTCAAAGGTGATAAGTGATCCTCTCCTTCTTGGAGATCCAATCAAGAAAGTGTATTTCGACGACACTGAGGATGAAGATGGTGATTTTCGACCAAACGTGAAAAGAAGGTTGTTTCCCTTTAATTGGCCGTCCGAGGATCTGACGACACTGTCTCTCAGGCTGTATAATCCTCTCATCCACGAAATGATCAAGCGAGGAGTGCCGTTGGAGTATGTGGCTGCTTCACTTTGCAACTACGTGAGGAAATGGGTTCTTCACACTTCCACAGAAGAAGAGGAACATCTTGATATACACAAGCGAAACTACCAAAGGGAAATCATTGAAGCAGTGGAAAGGCTTCTGCCTACTGACCGAGGACTCGCCCTCTGCACATTGTTGGTTGAAATGCTGAGATGTGCTAATCTTTTGAAAGCAAGCTCGGAGTGTAGAGACGGATTAGAAGTGAGAATTGGGAAACATCTCCATCAAGCAACGGTCAAAGACTTTTTAGTACTGTCTCAAGGCTATACAAGGGAAGTGCAGTATGATGTGGAATGTGTGAGGAGGATTTTGAAGCACTTCTACGGGAATTACACTATCTCTAACATATCAGGTCTGATTGCAGTGGCTGAACTAGTCGAAGAATTCTTGGCAGAAATAGCAAGCGACATAGATTTGAAGACAAAGACCTTCACTGCACTAGCTGAGATATCAAAGGGGGTCTCAAATGGAGCTCTGAAAAACTCTGACGGGATGTACAAGGCGATTGACATCTACTTGGACAAGCACAGGCATCTGACGGAGTCTGAGCGAGAGGAAGTGTGTCAAGCGTTGGATTTACACAAGATGTCCAATGAAGCCTGTGATCATGCTGCCAAAAATGAGAGGCTGCCAATGAGGGTGGTCCTGCAGGTCCTGTTTGTGGTGCAGTTACAGCTGCGCGACTCGATCATGAGGGAAGTTGTGAGCTCTCAAGATGGTTGCAGACTCCAAGAGGAGGAAGAGGAAGAGGAAGAGGAAGATGAAGAAGCAAGACTAATAGGTAGGGATGAGGAGAGTATGAAGTCGGACCTGAAGAGGATGAGCAGAAAGTTGATGGAACTTGAGAAAGAGTGCTGTGTGATGAAGCGAGAGATTGAGAAAGATTGCAGCCGCAGAGTAGTGACGAAAGAAAAGGTAAGCTTGTGGAAAGAATTGAAGAGGAAGTTTGGATGCCTTAGCGTGACCAATTGCAGCTGCCCGGGAAATAAAAAGAAGGTCCATCCATAGTTTGCTGGTATGCGTGTAAATTCGTTGTTTTATGCAGGTCTTTTCTTCATCATATGCATGTCAACTACTGAATTTTCATCGAGAAGTTCCACCAGTAATTTCCAATAAAATTTCGTAGGGATCGACGCTATTTTTCATTGGGCTAAAGATTTTCCTATCATTGATATTTTGTAGAAACACAAAGTAATAAGAGTAAAAGTTATTTATTTTGTAGAGATCTTTTAAAGATGGGATCAGATCAGTTGCTTACTTTCCGTAGATAGTTTCTTGGGCTTTCAAATGAAAATTTTTCTTCAGAATATATCTATATGTATATATAGACTATATGGCAAACTGATTCAGAAAATCGCTTTGTTGAAATACGAAGACGACAAATGCTAAAGAATATTCTCACCATTTTCCTCCAACTTCTCATGTTGCATGCATCAAATAGTATTGCAAAAAGGCTTCTACCTTTTCTATACACGGAGATGGAAGGAATTAATGTACCTCTACTACCACTTTTCTGCAAAAATTATCATCTCAGCAAATTGAAAGTCGTATTCAAACCGAAACCTACACCAACACGAGCGAGATTTTTCTCTTCATCTGGTACAAAATTTATATACCTCTTTGCAGTTCATATTCAAACTCAAGCCAATGAGTCCATTAAGTTCTCCATCATGGAAAGAAAATCACCCTCGTCCATTTGCATGGTCCGATGTATATCATCATCCCATGACAAGTTTCTCCTACAAATACCGAACCTAGAGCAATAATCTTAGAGGCATTTCGCTCCCTCTATAGCAATTCAAAGTCTCGTTCGCTTCGAGTTTATGATGTTCACTCGTTGCTGCCGTGCCTGCATTGCCTTCAACTTTGCCTCCCAAAACAACAACTGGCCCGAATTGAACCCTACGATCGCAGCCTCCACCACTGCCACCACGGGAGTCCCCAGTGGGAGACTCGGAGGTTGAGGGGTTGGCCGCAGTTTTAGCTACATTGCTGCGATTGAATGCTGGTGATGGCTCCCCGGTGGTGCTGCTGCCGCCACCCTTGGAGAAGTGGGCACTGCTGTCGAATTGCGGGGGAGGTTGGTCGCGCTTGAAGCACCAGTACAAGAAGGTGAAGAACCAAAAGGTCCAGGGAATGGAGACCAGTATCATTCCTAGAATGGGATGCCAAGCTGAGGATTGAGTTTGGGGGAGGAACATGTAAAGGCCGAGGAAGATCCCGCCAGAGACTATGCAGGAGAAGAAGATTCCCGAGACAATGTAGACTCGGACATCTCCTTTCCTCTGGTCCATGTACAAAGAGGGAACTAAAGGAGGAGGGTGAATTACAATAGGAGAAGATGGAAATGGAGCTGTGTTTTATATGTTTCTGTCTGTCTGTATATTCATTGTTGTTTTTTGTTGAAGGCCATCAATGCCCTCCTTAAGTCAAGGCCTTCCTTTCCTTATTACGAGGATCTTTAATTTTATTACCTTTCACGCCTCAAGCTTCCTTTGTTAACAACTTTTAACTCATTGGATTTGGATTCTCCATTTATTTTTTCTATCTCTCCAGTAATATTATGACACGTTATCAATTAAGAATACCACATTAATTAATGTTAAACAACAAGACTGAGAGAGAGAGAGTGGATTTTAAATTGTTCTCTTTCCCCCACCAAAGGCCCCCCGCTTCAGTAATATTATGACACGTTATCAATTAAAAATACCACATTAATTAATGTTAAACAATAAGACTGAGAGAGAGAGAGTGGATTTTAAATTGTTCTCTTTTCCCCACCAAAGGCCCCCCGCTTCTCTTGTTTCATCCCCACACCCACACCACACCCCAACCACACCGCGCGCCCACCCCCCCCCCCCCCGCCCCCGGGGGCGTTTTGTCCCGCTTCTCTTGTTTTATCACTTTATTTTTATCTCCTTTTTACCCCTCTTCCTTTGTTCATTCCTTGCCTTTACAGTGCTAAGTTTCCCTAGTAGACCAAGCAAGCCGTCTTTGAGGCAACAAGGTCGTCATCAAGCTTTTTATTTTTATTTTTGTATTTTTTTCTGATCGGAGTTTAGTTCTTTAAACCTGACCAAATTTGATTTCAGAAAGCATGACAAAAGATTTTTTTTTTTTTTTTTTTTTAAAAGAAAGAAATAAGTATTAGGATTTTTTTTAAACAAACATATATATATATTTATAACTATTCTAGCTATCAATATAGCCCGTTAATCTTATCCATTTTTTTTTTTAAATTTGATCTTCAGATGAGGGAGCACGAGCACAGAATAGCCTTTTTTTTTTTTTTTTAATCAAAATACAATTGGGGAACGACAGGAAAAGAGAGAATACTTAAATATCTGTTAAAAATATATATATACTCTGTTAGTTAATAATATTATACACTTTAGATTGATCTGGTGACATAGGATCCAAGTCCATAACTAATCACCTTTATACCTCAAAATGTTGAACTCTTTCTAAAATAGTTTAAGAACACTATATTTACGGGAAAAAAAATATATATCAAAATTATACAAATTTAAAAATTTAAAGACTAAATGAACAATTTACCCTATTAAGTTTTAACTTGTTCTTTTCTTTTTTTTTTCCCCTCAACAATTAACTAAAAGTCTCGCGACATATTTGATATTTGATTCTAAACAACTTGTAATCCTTTTCACAGTAACAGGTAGGTTGAAAAACGAGAACGAAAAGGAATAATAAATAAATAAGCAAATTATTTCATTATCACTAACTACGAAGGATTCAACTTCTTATTCCAACACCTGAATAGATTCCTTTTTTAACTTTATCCTTATTCCTTAATCATGCTCTCACAAAACCCCCCCAAAAAAAAAAAAAAGAAAAAAAAGAAAAAAAAAGAAAGAGAGAGAGAGAGGGGAAAAAAAGAAAAGAAGTTCTTTGGAAGAGTGTGAAAGAGGGGGGAAAAAAAAAAGAAGAAGAAGAAGAAGAAGAATAGCATCTCAATTTTGCTCTCAAATTATATTGTGGTGTCAATCTTAAAAAAATTCTTCCTTTGAAAAGGAAGACTTGTTGGTTTTTCCTTCCATTTCCTGTTTATTTTGAGCTGAAGTTGGCAACATGTTTCTAATGATTGTTGGATTTATGATTCATGCATTGATGGCGAGGCAGTGAACATAATTGTCCCGGCAACCAACAAAAATTCTGCCACCAATCATCACAGGAGAAGAAAACACCTCTCCTTGGAGGTCTAGCCCCGCAAATTCCTCGACGTCTACTTCTCTGGTGGTGTCTGTGCTAACTCGGAGCAAAATTATGCTTCCAGAGCTGGAACAGATGCAAACCAACCTGAACGGTGTTTTTGGATTAGTTCATGCAAGGACTACAAGGATGGCTGATTAAAAGCTGAGCTAACTCGAAGTTAATTTACCTGTCTGAGGATGCGGATGGACTGCATGTCAAGCATAAGTGCTCATTGATGTAAGCCGATGCAGTGATCGGATTGCCAACACTGTACTCCCATATTAGGTTACCCTTTTCCTGGATTGAAAAAACAGTCATCTATGTTCAATTTTCAGCAACTAAAAGGGTTCATTCAATTTTAATAAATTTCAGAAGTAAAACCACAGTTGGGTCTTCGACAAGCTAACTAATTGGATTTACTAATAAATACAAAGTGTACTATTGTTTTTCTCCTCCTTTCTTCTTTCTCCTACAACACCATACTAAAGAAGCCGAGCAGCATCAAGAGGAGTGATACCATCACTCTATTTTGATAGGTGAAACAGTTGTCAAGCAGAGGCATCGGAATGGTACACGGTATTACATTATTCAAGCTTCGAAATATTGTTTCTCTCGTAAATAAGAAAACTGAAAAATGATGATTTCATCGATAAATGTAAATGTTAAGGAAATCGATAACCATCCATTGAACATGCAGTCTCTCGGAGGAAATCAAAGTTTGAAGTATCAAACTCCTCCATACGAACAAACATGATAAAACTGATACTAGGCAAGATAGATGCAAAAACTTACCTGTTCAAATGAATATACACTTCCATCTCTAGAACATATGAGCACCTATCAAAAGATTAAAAAGAAAAAAATTCCTTCAAAAAAAACAAGTAAAGATATTGTGTCTATATTTATTTTCTATTTATCATGGGCGTCTTCTTTAAAGTAATATTTTGATCAATTAAACTTGTGCCTTAAAAAAAAAAAAAAAAAAAAAAAAATACTGTTCATAAAATTGTACCTGAGAAGGAAGAGCAGAGGACATGCAAGCTCCGGCAAATATAGGACCTATAATTTTACGCTGAAAGAATGACATCACCAGTAAGAGAAAAGGAAATAGTGAAACAAACATGAAATCCATTTGGATCACGTGTCCATTTTCGAAAAGGAAAATTTTCTTGCTTTAAACGAGAAAGTCTTTTCATTTGGAGAATATGATGGTGTTTGGATATGTAAAAAATTTTCTTTTTGAAGACAACAAGTTGTTTGAAACGGGAAAAAATGGTGTTGGGAATAGTGCATTGTGATAAGATTTCAAAAAGATTCATTTTCTTTCTCCAAAAGGGTATTGTATCAAATAAGTTTAAAAATGAGATAGCTTTTTCTTTTTCAAAATGAGAGAATGATGGAAAAAGTTGAGAAAAACACTTTTTTACAAAAATTTTCCAATTTCGGAAATTGGATATGTCATCCAAACATAGGGAAAATAAATGATAAAACAGATGGGGAGAAAGAGCAACACAATAAAATATTCAGTTCAAAGGTAATGAACTTGCCAAAGGGTGGGGAAAAAAAGAGTAAAAAGTAATGAATCACATAAAAAAGTTACAAGAATATGGAAGAGTTGAAAATTCTTTTACCATAGTCAATTTGTTGTTTAGAAAAGGATCCAACATACACGACCGCAGACACAACAATCAAGGAGTGTTAATTAGATGCTATATTGGAATGGCGAAAGACCACAGCAATATATGTTCTTTTACACAGTTGCAAAGTTTATGCCCGAGAAACTAGTGACAAATATATGAAAAAACAAGTTGATCCTATGGCAGTACTTTCCAGCCAACTCTAAATTCTGAGAATCCAAAAATTAACTCTGATGAAACATTGTACAAAATTTTCTAGTAATAAACGCTGTTAGATACACCAACACACTATCGATTTTCAGAAGATCAAAAAGATCATGCTAATATGTTAAGACTACAAATGAATATGAAGTAAACCTAGAACCTAGATTTTAAACAACTAAGAAAATAGTACCTTCCAGATAATGGAGCCACTTGGATGGAATGCTAGTACATGCCCGTCCACCAGGCAGCATATAACTGGATTTAAAAAACAAAAAAAAATGGCACAAATTTAATAAAAAGATTTTTAAGGCTAATAGATAAATAAATTAAAAAAAAGAAACAAGATAAAATCCAACAGGAATGTTCAGACGTTACAAGCAGTAATGACAGGACCAGAAGTCAAATGAACAAAAAAACATACCATTTCCAGTCAGAGAACTAATAGCAAGAGATCCAAACACTGGCACTTCAAGCTCATGCATCCACAAAATATTAAATGGCAAAGCCTGCATAACAAAAGAGTAACATGAACAAACTGCCATAGCTAAAACAATAATGGAAAAACAATTTAAAACAATTTTGTTATTGCATAATACTGATTTTCATTTCATTTTCACCTTCATTGATATAGCTGTTATCCGACCACTAGTAGAAGCCACATAGAGTGCACCCTTGACCTTCATGAAATGAGATAAACATCTAACTAATTAGAAGACAACTTGGTAAACTACCAGAAATTGGTGTGTTCTTTCAACACACTCTTTTCTTCCTTCTCTCATTTTCTTTCCGCAATAACACTAAACAAATAGAAAAACTCAATGAGTGAAGCAAATAAACCAAAGCCAACAACTGTAACAACAAAAAGTTTACAACACTAAAATATGAAGTGGAAAAAAAAAAGATTAAAAACTTAAAATGAGAAGAATGATATACCTAAAAGTTCCAACAAACATCCTATAACTTACCTAACCTACTATGCAAATATTAACACATGATAAAGCTTCGTATTAGTTAGATTTTCAAGCTGAAAGAAAGCTATACAACTATTGAGACAGTTTCAATTATAACGACAACAAGGAATCAAAATTAAACAAAGACAAGTTTTCAAAAATAAAATAAATAAACAAAGATATGTTATGCCACTTTCAAAATATTACACAGAGTATCTAAAAACGGTGAGTAAAAGAGTAGACAAAAAATTGTGAAGGAAAACATCAACCATCCCAAAATGCCAATGCTGCTGGAGCAAAATTCAGACAAGTTACGCAACCTATGATTGCTAAAATTCACCTCATCAATCGCAGGAGATCCAAATGTACTGCCACCACATGGAATCTTATAAATGCAACAATGATTTATGTAGTCAAGAGCATATAGGTTATGGTCATGTGATCCACACCTGCAGGTAATTTTTCAGAGATCAAAGTTAGTCTTCATTAGGGGAAAAATGGCAGTACAAAATCAGATAGACTAGGTCCTGATTGTCATGTTGTGCAACAGTTTATTAGTTATTGTAGAAATTAATTTGAAGGAATAAAAAATATTACCATATCAGTTGGTTTTGAGTGCCGACTACTGGCTGAGACTTCACCTTCATATAATGAATTTTTCAACCATCAGACAAATAAAGGATTCCATGATCATATATACAAGAACATAAAAAACCATAATGCTTGAGCATTAGGCCGGCCATACCTCACCAGAAGTTTCGAAAGTCCAACAAATATTGCCACTTGAAAAATCAATAAAATATATCTTTCCTTTGTAGCATCCAACAACAACCTAGAAAAGGTACTCGATGTGAGAATGATGAAACAGTAGCATAAGACAGATTGGACAAGACTCATAATCGTATTTGAAGAGGGAGAGAAATTCATAGCACAACCTGAGAAAAGTCCCCAAGAATAGCGGCCGAACATTCGATCCGTCCTTCTAACTGAATCTTCCACTGGACATGACCACTAAACCAAATTACATGATAGTGCGTAATTATCTTAAAAGTCGATATTCATACTGCATATAAACATTTGAATTTTCTTGCCTGTGTGGCGTAAATTAAATTATTGCTAAAAAACCACCTTAGCTACTACGTATTCTGCTCTGATATTCAATGAATCACTTAATTTATACTGTTGATATAGTTGCTTATGTATTTATTTACTTATTTATTTATTTATTAGAGAAGATATAGTTGCTTGTTGTATTTGTATTTTTTTTCTGGTCTTATTTGACTCATTAATTAATTTACTCGTCTGTGCATCTGTTTTCCATATCAAATCATGTCAGAAACCAAATACGACCCTTCCAAATACAAAGGGCAGAAATTTTCAACCTCGAAGTGCATAGTGGGGGAAAGCATGCACCATCTCAAATTTTACTTAATAGAATATTTATTTATTTTTTTATTTTTTTATTTTTTTAATTTTATTTTATTTTATTTATTTTATTTTATTTTATTTTTTATTTTATTTTTTTTTTTTTTGAGAGAGGGAGAGAGAGAGAGAAATAGAAGGATAGTTGGCGTAAGTGTTTTCCTTAGTTTTTCCACCTTTTGAAGAAGCCAATGTTTCTACATAACCGACCAAAACTTCTATGAAAACTGATATAAATTCACCCACACTCCCCTAAAATGAAAAAGAAAAAAAAGAAAAAAACAAGAGGAAAAATGGTACAGGGTGCCGGATCCTCAAAGAGCAGCTTTTTTTTCTCCTTAAATAATATTTGTTCAAATCCGTAACACCTTCACAAGAGGAAATTACAACATATTTTGTAACTCATATAAGCATCAACTTTAAAAGTTTCGAGTAACTTCAACAAATTCCTAAAAATAAAAGCATGTAAGAGTCAAATACAAAGAGCACAAAGACCAAAATTGCAGCAGCACATCTATCATGATAAATATGATGATAAACAGTTGTGCAACACTATAAAGAGGAATAGCTCTCACCTTTGAGCGTTGACACACAGAAATTCATGTGAGTGAGATCCAATAAATAAGTGAATATCTGGGCCTTTGAACACAATGAGCGGTGACGCATCAACACAAGATCCCAAGTAAACTTTCCATAATTCTTGCATTCGAATTTTTCTTCTTCTTGGGACTTCTGCACAGCTTTCTTGGTGAACACCATTCATCCCATCATCACCTTTGTATATAAACTTGTTGCACCTGCTGAATGAACACGAAAAACACATCGATGCTCCATCCCATGGATATGCATTTACGAAAGTGAAGCCCTCTGAAGTAATGGTTACTTCCGAATCCGGCTTCAACCTTTTAGAGGAAACAGCATGATTTTCATTCCTTCTGGGAAGGGTTCTCAGTAATTTAAGCTCTGATACCATGTTTGTTGAATAAGAAGCGTGAAGAGGATGAAGCAAGTTCCTTTTGCCCTCTTTTAGATTCATTTCCCAATTAGCGTCCTTTCTCAAATCTAAATTCAATGATGTTTTCCTCTCAGAAAGAGTAGTGCAAAGCTTAGATGGGCTTGGAAATTGATAAAGCCATCTCATGTCAATTCCAAGGTTATTTGAAAAATGTGCAGCAGCAATAGAAGTTCCACCCATCATAAAAAAATCATCATCATCAGAAACCTCTTCAACCATTAATACATCACAAAAGGCCTGCAAACCATCATTAAGTGACTTTTGTATGTAAATTCTCAAAACTTGTGTAGTTAAATGTTCAGATATCAATTTTCAGTTAACAGTGAGCCAAAAAAGCTGAAACAAAATAACAGTAGAGGTTTATTCTTTCATTATAAGTTTTGTTGCCAACAATGCTTGGACGGTCAAACAAGGTTTACTTATAACTCATGAGTAAACTGGGGTGAGGATTTAGGGTGAATTTCTAGCTTATACCAAATGCAAATGGATTCTATCTCTATCTATAAGATCAAAACAAGACGCCCCCACGGAGGAATGCTCAGAATTCCAAAGATAGAAAAATCTTTTTTAAAATTCTTGCATGTAAAATAAATAATGGCATCTTAGGAGTTTTGAGCCTTCTAACTATCTTTGGTTTTCCTTACTTTCTAAACACTTCAAAAGTAAAATGTTAACCACCCAATTCCCACTATTCAGGGAAACACTGAAGAAAGCATACGATTCTATATATTGGAGGAGAAAACAGAAAAGCAAACCTTTTTAATAACTTGCAATAGGTTAACATTTCCAATATCCCCAATCTCATTCTGGGAATTCTTTGCAAGAAATTTTGAAATCAATGACTCATAATCAACTTTTCCACTTGAAGTCGTAGGAAATGCTTCAGCATTAATGAAGCAGTTTGGAACCATCGCCGATGGAAGTTTGTCACGCAACCATCTTTTCATTTGAGATCCCAAAATTTCATTGCTTCTTTCCTTTTCTAAAATTAAAAATGCTACCAGTAATGAAATTTCCCCTTGAACTTTATGGGAGATAACTGCAGCATTAATTACATCCGGGTGTCCCCTTAATTCATCTTCAATTTCCTCTAAAGCAATGCGTTGACCATTCAGCTTAATAGTCCGGTCTTTTCTACCCAAGAAAACTAAGTCACCACCTTGAAGCCGTTTGGCAAAATCGCCAGTCTGGAAATACAATTTATCCCAATGTCCATTTGCAGAACCACACTTGGCATACTCTCGGGCCAACTTTACTTGATCTAGAGGCATATATGTAGAATCAGAGTAGTATCCAGTAGAATTGCACAGACCAGAAACATATATCTCTCCATGATTGGCTAAATCATCATCCCCGACAAGAAATACATCACAATTAACAATAGGTGTACCAATTGGAACACTAGTGAGTGTTTCGGACTCCAAAATCTTTGGCAGCCTCTTGCAATCAAAATAAGTACAATCACCAGATACCTAAATAAATAATTCATATACTCATCAAATAAATAAAATAAATAAATATTTCACATTTCAGCAGTTAAATATGAACACAAAAGAAAACTAGCTCCTAAGATATATATTTTTTTTTTCCCTAAATTAAGATTGGGCAGCATTAAGCATTATGATCAACTAATCACATCCCAAGTAAGTAAGCTCCAACTAGATGACGATGACTTGTCTTCTGCCAGCACCACCAACCTCGTTCACAAAAATTAAGGATTACAAGAATAAAGTTAACGGATCTTGCCACCTAAGAGTGTGAGGTACCCATAAGATTGTTTAACATGTATCTTTCGGAACAGCCCCCACCATGTCTCATGTACAACGTCATTGGACAAAACCCAATGGAAAAAAAGTCTAAAGAGGAAATGATGCCATGTAACAATTTCCTTGGACCAAACAAATAAGAGATATGCAAAATCTGAAAAGTTACTATAGATGGAAGATGTTTTCATGTTGCAAATATTAATGAAGAAAAGATACATATGTTAATGCCGGAAACTTTGGAAAACACACAACATTATCGGTCCAGTGGTTCAGTAAACAACCAAAAATCAACAATAATCCAATGTTACATCTTAAATGTCACGGAATTATAGGTTTTGTGAGAGAGAAAACTGTAGTAAAAAGATTTTAATTGTGGTTCAAACTGCGAACCAAACAGAGTATATGTCAGTCATAGAACTTTATGAATCACGTAATGATCCCGAACTGAAAAGAGAGAGAGAGAGAGAGAGGTAAAGGGGGGAAACATAAAAAAATAACAGACAACAAGTCTTAGATCACTGCTGATC